>JANHGN010023441.1:0-13332 GCA_024605025.1 Megaceryle maxima
CTCCCCAGAGAGGTTGTGGAGTCTCCTTCTCTGGAGCCTTTCAAACCCCGCCTGGCTGGGTTCCTGTGTGACCTGTGTTGGATTCTATGGTCCTGCTCTGGCAGGGGGGTTGGACTCGAAGATCTCCAGGGTCCCTTCCAACTCCTGACACCCTATGATATTTAAGATGTGTTGCCCATTGTGAATTTTCACCATTCTCAGGTGAAAAACGAAAAATTCCATCTACCCCCAACTGTTGCCATTAGACTCCTGGGGAAAGATTCTACATATATGTAGAAGATACAAACTACTGCTGACACAATTTCTCAGATACCCTGCTGAATATTGTTATGCAGAACTCACAGAAGTCAAGAAAGTTTGCCTGGATGGTGATCAGTGAATACTCCCTAGCAGTAGCTGCATGTGAGATCTGTCCATTTACAGGTAGGATGAAACTGGGAGGCTTGCCATAGGAAACCTCTGGGTTGAGAGCCAGGAATTCTGCCAGAAAAATACTAATGCATAATGGTAACTGTTGGCGTTGAATTGTACCTTGAAAGGTAGCAGTTTTCATGTGAAGACAGTGGAAAACAGGAAAAAATAAAGTCTTGTTATTTTGTTGTTCTTTTTTACTCTCAGGAGAAGAAAGCACTTCAGATACAGCAGGTTCCATCCACCCTCCTGCTCTCATATCCTTTTTTATAATACGTTTGAGACTAAAAGTTTGAAACAATGAAAGGAAGGTGAAGATGGAAAGGGATGCTGCATAGCGGTGTTTGGAACATTGTGCTTTATCTCATTACTGGAAGTACATTAGAGCTCAGGAACAGTATGTGGCTTCATTAGCTCTGGGAATACCAGTACTGGACTGTGGGGGCTTGTTGTTAGGTTAGGCTATTTTCTTTAGGTCCACAGATATAAAGAACCTTCAGATTTAAGCAGCTGGTAATTTGAAAAGTTTGGCAACATCATCAGAACTGTATAGGAAGCATTGCCTCTGGTTAACAGCGGTAAAATGTTAATTCAGTCTTTGATAGAACATATTAGCATGATAACTCACAAAACAGTTTTGGTATGCTAATTCTGAAATAAAGAATGTGTTCTGATTAATGCCTGAATCAATATGAAAACTACTGGATGTCTGAAATGACAAAGCTGATCAAAGCTGCCAAAACTGTGTGACAAAAATATTAACAGCAGTATAGGCTATTTTATTTTTCTGCTTCCTGTCAGGAACAGTGAAATTTAATTGTAAGTGGGACCCATTTAAACATGTAAGTCTTCAGCATTAAACCTGTATGTTCAGTCCTTACCTTAATTCACATATTATTGGATTTTGCTGGCATAATTTCATAGCTGATATTTCTAATGAGTTATCTCAAGAGTTAAGCTCCTCTGAACTGACATTAAGGATTTTCTTAAATCTTTGCTAGCTATAACTTCCAGAAATATTGCTTTGTGTTGTTGTTTGATAAAATAAATTACTAGAGCAAAACATTATTGCCTCTTTACAGCATGGACGATTCACTGGAGTTGCAAGGTGCAAAAATGTGTTGGCTGGAGTGCACGGGAGACCTCCATACAGCAAAGTGTTAGTCATGCCATTATGGCACGTTCCCTGTTTTGTTTACAGTACTTTTTTCTCCCTGTTACTCTATATTAAGTACTTGAATCATGCCCGATGGTTTACAGAAAGCACATGGAAAATCAATCTCTACCTTGAACGTGTTTGATAGCGGCAGTTAGAGGAAGAGCAGTGTACAAAGACTGAGGTACAAATTAAAGCACTATAGGAAGATAGAATACTTCAAATTTCTTAATATGAGAGACCAATGTGAGGTTTTGTCATGTGCATGTGCTCTCCTGAATGGATTCTTGGGGTTTTGCTTCAGGCAGCTGATAGTACCAGTCCAAAAGCCCTAACACTCCCATTAAGGCTTTACAAAAAGCTGTCCTGCTGCATCCTTACCATGTTATGATCATTTCTTGTAAATTTACTTGGAAGAATGCTATATAAATCTTACTAATGATATGCTAACACATTTACCTGCAATTAATTCTATGCTGTGTAATTATAGTATAAGTAAATGTATAACAGTATGAAGTCCAGTAATATAATTACATAGTAGCTTATTCAAGCCCCAAGTCAGTAGAAAGTCTGGCATTGATTTCAATGGTGATGTGAGAAGTAAATGAGAATATTTCTGCATTCTCATGGTGTGGTGCTCTCAGGAGAGAGGATGGTTTTAATTAATCTGCTGGGTCAGAGCAGCAGTTAAAACACACATCTCCCTGCCCATGATCTAAAGGAGGGGGTCTATCTGGCTAAAGGGGCATTTTAGAAGTTTATAAAAATGAAGCTGATCAGTGCCCTGCAGTTTCAAATAACCTCCTAATGCTGAGATGAGGGGGGAGATGGATTTGGACTTCCTTAGCTGGAACCTGGGGGCTGAGTGCCCACACAGTGATCTTGTGAGTGATCAGTTACTGATATTAAGTAGTAGAATTGCTCCACCATGAAACCTCTATCTCTTTTAATTTTGTAGGTATGACCAAAATGAAAGAGTTTTCAGAAAGGGGTGAGGATTTGGCCTCCTCTTTATTTATTTTTTTTTTCCCCTGAGGGAGTTAGACAATTTCACTCAGATAAATAAAAGCTTGCTTATATGTATGGTGACTTACCTTTCTCCAAAGCAGGAGAAGCAAAGATTCTGCAGTAGGACAGTTCAAAGCTGTCACTCATCCTCCTGAGGAATTTCTGGGACTCCTGACATTATTGCAAGCAGGAGGAATATCAACAGTATTTGAGACAATGACTCTGGTTTCCAAGCAAATTGTTCTTGCTTTGCCTCTTGGAGGAACAAAAGCAGATTTGACTCTTTTGTAAAAGGAAGGGGCAGTATCAGTATCTTCCTTCTCTTTTCCCCATGGTTAGGACATGGATGATGAAGACTCCTATCCCTTGAAAAACACACTCCCTTAATTTCTACTGTCAGGTGCTAGAGGGAGGGAAAGGCAGCCAGTTCTCATACAGGGTATTTTTCTCTCCTCTTCTTTATCATAACTTTTCTTCATTTTACCCAGTGATTTTATGGATGGGAAAAAAAAAAAAAAAGTGACAAAATATGCAGAAAAGTGATCAAAAGTAGGTTAAAGGAAGACAAAAGAAACCATGGAGAGAGAGAAGGGAGAAACAAAAAAATCAGAGAGTGGAGCTGGAAATGATACACAAGTCTAGAAGGAGGGACTTAAAGAAATGAAGGGAGAATAAGCAGCAGAAGAAAAAAAGAAAAGGAAAAGAATAATTGTATCAAAATTTCTGGCTCTCCTAGATCTGAGAAAGGGACAAATTGTACTGTGGAGCAATATAGAGGAGGAAAGAAATAAAAAGAGAGGAGCATAATAAAAGAAAGGACAGCTTAAGAAGAAATGGCAAAAGTATACCTTTTGTAGAACTAGAGAGGCAGACAAATAATTATATCTTTCGGTACCTTTAATCACACAATAAAATCTACTTAATTTTTATTTTAGAGAGATAACCTTTTTTTTTTAAACTTTTTTTTTTTTTAAATTCAGAAATATGACCAAATAAATTAATATTCTAATTCTTCTTGGTATTATTTTAGTGCTCAAAAAACCAGTTGCTAGCACTCCTATTTCCTTTCTTCTTTCCTCCTTCTCCCTTTCTTTCTTCTTTCCTCCTTCTCCCTTTCTTTCTTCTTTCCTCCTTCTCCCTTTCTTTCTTCTTTCCTCTTTCTCCCTTTCCTTTCTTTCCAGTAATGACAAGAACTGCTATTCAAAAAAGCCTCATGGCCCAAGTTGACTCAGTCATGACATGGGGAAACTCTTTTTAAGTGTAGAATGTAGAACTGTTTTTCCATTCCACCCATGCTTCCATTTTACATGTCACTTCTTGTAGTGTATGAAATTAAGCTATTAATAAATACCTGTTGAGTAAGGCTTCTTTCCATATCCTACTTATAGAGAAGTATTTGGTCCATTTTACAAGACATAAGTGACAGAAACACCAGAGGTGTTCATGTTTAATACTGAGCTTGGATCAGCCCTTAGGAGGACCATGCTGTCTTCTGAATCTCAAGGCATCCTGTAGAATCAGAGGCAGGGATAGGAGTGGAGTCAGGGTAGATCCTGCACTCTGGAGATCTGGGCTCGGGAGAGAGTGTCCTATGGGGGTGGCTCAGGATGAGGGGAGGATGGGCCCTCCCTTTACACTCTGGAGTAGCAACTTCTGTGTAGGACTCTGAGTGAAGACAGCTGCTGTCTCCTTGCCCTCTTCCCACCCTCCAGACTAATTCTCAAGGCATAGTGAGCACCGGGGGCTCCTGAAGGTTGTCAAGCTGGGATCTGAAGTGGACCTCACTAATGGATGCTGTCCCACGTAATCTGACCATGGTAGGGAGAGCTATAGACTGTAACAGTGTCCACCAACAGCCCCTGACATGGAAAGTGATGAACCAGGGCCAGGGACCATCCAGGGGCTCCCATCAGGAGCTAATGCAAACCGGAGATAAGGCTGTAATGAGCTGCCCACCTAGGAGATAATTTGCCCACAGTGGAGGTCCACGCAGATCCAGGAGATACAACTGGAGACAAGCACTGTTGTGGTATTCTTCGGACATGGACTGACAGCCCCAAGGGGCAGAAAGGGGGTCCTGGCTCACAGACAGGGTGGGAGAGGCATGTCAGGGAGGCCAGGCAGGAACAGGAAGGGTTGGGGCTGCCTAGTTTTAGGACCTGGCTGATGATTCTATTGATTTTTACTGAACTTAAAGCAGATCATTTTCATCATGCTGTAAATTAAGGCAAGTGGTGATCTTCTATCAGTTTCGGCCACACCCAATTTCATTTCCTTTTGGCATCCTGAGGTTACTAGAAGTCCAGCTAGATTCTTATATGCACTAGATCGTGTGTAGAGGACAGAAAAATGTATTTTTTTTTTGTTCACATCACTGTTTACTAGAATTGTGGTTCATGCAAATCAAATTTTCATTTATTTGCTGGTTTTATTTACTTTTTCTTTTAAATAGATTTATTGTGTTGGTTTGGCTTTTTTTTGTTTCTTTTTTTTTCTTTTTTGCCTATAGCCCAGAATGCATTCATTAACTGCAAAATAGATGGATATAAACTGAATTAGGCTGAATTAGGTCATTTGTGCTAAATGGCTTCAATAAGAATCAAGGAAATCCATAGTTTCACTTGGACACTTTGTACAAATTTTAGCCAATTTAGAAGCCTCTCATTACTGCTGCTATTGTTGGTAGAGCTGCTTCTTGAGGCTGCAACTTACTCCAAATCACCACACCAGAAGCACCACCTAGAAACAGCTGCTATATGTGCTTACCTTCTTCCTAAAATTATTTGCTCTCTTTATTATTGATCTAAGAGCTAAATAGTTCCACCAAACAACATATCCATGCTAAAATATACTAAATTAATGGATTCTTGCCAATAGTGTCTTGCCAGTGGGGCTGGGTTATCAGCTGTATTTATTTTGTTCTTAAAATAAAAATTCCCAGTAACCAGTATCAACTATTTTCTTAATGTAAGCAAATCTAAGAAATTTAAGACTTAAATGTAAGACTTAAATTTGAAGCGGGATTCCTGCATTCATCCATTAAAAATTCTGCACCGATGAATTGATTCAGGTGAAACTGATGATGAATATACTTTAACCTGTCTTTTAACTGGAAAATTGTCACAAGGTGCCTTGTGGTTTATAATTCCTGTTCTGTATTCATACACTATCAACTCCTCTTCAGCACAGCATTTTGCTTTCCCTGCTCCCTTTGGATGGCAGACTTTATCATGAGCTGCTGACTTCATAGAATCATAGAATTGTCAGGGTTGGAAGGGACCTTAAAGATCATCCAGTTCCAACCCCCCTGCCCATGGCAGGGACACCTCCCACTAGAGCAGGTTGCTCAGAGCCCCATCCAGCCTGGGCTTAAAAACCTCCAAGGATGGGGCTTCCACCACCTCTCTGGGCAACCTGTGCCAGTGTCTGACCACCCTCATGGGGAAGAAAGTCTTCCTAAAGAAGACGTCTAGGAAAGATGAAGCAAAAAGAAGGACTGAAATGATGGGATGAGAAATGCAAAGCCTTTATAAACAGGTGCCTTCTTGTAGAGCTAAATAGATGGATAAATGATATTAGAAAGTTATGGTGCATAGTATGTAAAACACCGGTGTCCAGTTCTGTGGGTACTCAGCCTAGACTTGCTTTTTGTCCTGGGCAACACGAGCAGTAGGCTGTGTCTATATATGTCTAGTCCTGTGGGAGTGGGAATCTATGAATGGCTAGTGGTGATACATTCAGAACTGTGAAAAATTTATTGCAAGCTAATGAGCATATCTGTTGCTCACAAGGACAACTTTTGAGTTGGGAGAGTCCTACAGGTGAACCAGTGGATCCACTCAGCATAGCAGCAGAATGGTATGGGGTTTTGAAGCTGTGTGGAGAAAAAAACCAACAAACCAATGAAGCACAAACCTTCTTCATCATTTTCTGGAGATGGCCTGTCTACCTTTTTCCACAACAGTCATGTAACTCTACTGAGTTACTGACTAGGCTTCTACAGAGCTACATCAATGGGAGATGGAAGAAAGCAGTGACACAAGGTTACCCTCAAACTAGAAATAATATCAGCTCTTTGAAGCATCAGATAGGGCAAAAAAAGCTGAAGTGGCTAAATTTTGTTGATATTCTCCTGGACATTTGAAAATAATGGATTGTTTTCATTGCTGATCTGTCCTTAATGGACCGTGGAAGTGCAAAACTGTTGCTTTTTACCTCTGTGCCCTTTCCACAAAAACTCACAGGAAGGAGGAAATATAGAACAAGATCCCTAGTGGGATGAGTTGCCTTCATAATATCTCAGTGCACATTATTCAAGCAATGTTGCAAAATCACTCTTTCCTGCCTAAAAGGAGCTGACAGATTAAAGGATGAATGTTTCCAGATGCAGATGTTTTTTATAATAAGCAGACACTGTTATTCCTTTATGTGTTTTGTTAAGAAGTGAAAAGGGAGGAAGACAAGGAAGACTGGTGGATTCTAGCACGTGTGGAAGTAATTGAGGGACAACGACAGACTAAAGTAAAATATAATGGGTTTAAGTTCATTCTTCTGGAGTGTCTAGCAAAAAAATTTGATATCACTGGGGCATAGGCATCCAACACAGGAATCAAAAACAACTCAAGTAAGCAAGTAACAAAAATCTCTTGCGGCGCTTACCTTAGACTGATGTGACTCTGCCCACTGTCTTACAGCTTGAACGATCTCCCAGTATTAAGGTCACAGTATTTCACCCCACAATACCAGTCCCTATTGCTAACACTTCTGCATGAAACAGAAAATGAAATCATGTCTCTGATGACAAGAGAGAGTTAAATGCTTAATACTTTGGCCAACATACTGTTTTCTGTTTCTAGTTGCCTAAACTTCATTTTAAGCATCTGCTCCCTGGCATTCACTCAGTTCCAAGCACTATTATGTTGATAGCTGTTTGTCAAAGCACAAAGGCAGAGATTATAAAACACAGTTTAAAAAAAAATAAAAAATAAAAAAAAAAGGAAAATTATGAATAAACAAATCATATGTAAAACTGGAATGTCAAAACATTCCTTGAAGGTGGGGGGGGTTAGGGAAATAGAAGTATTTCTAATTTTCCCTAGAGCTGTAAATTAGTTGTGCATATATATATATATTTATTATGAAAGATTTTCTTCCACTTTATTGTTACAACTTTGTTGTCCAGTTATTGTTTTAAAGACAAATATTAATTGATGATGTGCAACGACACCATAAAAATGTGCATGCTGCTTTGTAAAAATGTTAATTTTTATCCATCTTCTCAAACGTGAACGAGATAGCTGTCTTATTGGCACTTTGGGTCCTATTTCTCTGAAGCAGTGATTTATTTGAGATTAATTATAGATTAAAAAAAAAAATTACCCCACAGTTCTGACTGTTGACAAGGGACTTCTCTAAAGTGACTGTGTGAAGTTTGTGGATAAATTAATGGAATGATCTTATCTGCCCTCACAATACATTATTTCAGTCTGGAGTCACCATTTCTGTTTGTTTGGGTTTTTTTGTTGTTGTTGGTTGGGTTTTTGTTTGTTTGGTTGGTTTTTGTTGTTGTTTTTTGTTGTTTTGGGGTTTTTTTCTATTTTCCCCCCAAAATGGAGGCCCCGTGGTACAGAGAAGTACTGACCTCTATTGTTAAGGCATAGGACAAGGGAAATGTGTTTTGATGAATCAGTGTAGAAGAGTTCTTAATATTTTTTTTGTTTGAATGCACTTTTCCTATGTTGTTGACAGAGAAGGGAGGGATTGTAGCTCTTCCTGTTTTCTTTTTAAAAACAGATGTTTAAACAAATATCTCTGACTTTCCTCAGCATGGTTTATTTTGTGTAGCTTCTCTGATAAGCTACAAAGGAATCATGCAGTGACTGATCTCTAAGGGATTCAAATGTGGTGTTCTCTTTCTTAAAAGCTGTTTTTGCTGAGCTGGAGTTGGGCAAGCATGGTCTTCTCACAGGCCATGAAGAAAAAGCTCATGCTATTGGGTTTGAGAATCCCAGCTGATGTTTACTATAGAATAACAAAGCTTTTGACATCAGTAATTTTATGGTGAAGTGCACATACTTTAATAATTTACCTTGACACTTTAGGAGACAGGATGCAGAAGGACACAATCAGCTAAAAACTGGTTTTCTGCCCAGAACTAGCACTTCATTTTCTTCTGTGTGCAATGTGCGTGGAATTTTGTAGATGATTGTTTGTTTCTTTTTCTTTTATTTTTGTTTTCTGTTTAGAGGCAGTTAAAGCACAAACTGGAGGTTAAGTGCAGAATTTGCTGTCGTGCAACCTTCCTAGGAGGGAAAAATAAGTTAAGATATGCAAAGAACATCTTTAATTTGAGATCAGCTCTCAGGTAGAAGGGTAACTCTTTTTTACTTTTCTAGTGAGACTCTTGATGCCCATCATGCAATAAAATTGAAGCAGTATTGAAAAATAATTATCATACTGGATTATAATCTGGTCTCAGCCTTGTTCCAACTTCAGTCAGAATCATTTTAGGACCAGAGGTCATCTGCTATAGATGTTTGAATGGGAAAAGGCTTGATTTTGGTATCAAAGAAATACAAAGTGGAAAGAGCCTTTGAAGAAATAATTTAGTCCATGTGCACACTTTAAGGCAGAATTGCACATATTTACATGGCTCTTGGAAGATGTTGGCAAAACTGTGTGTAAATCTCTGGTGTGAAGGCTTTCTGAAAAACTTATTCTGCTGTTTAAACATGGACAGTTTCTTCTTATGTCTATCCAGGGCTTTAGATTAGACTCACAACTTGTTTCCTAGCCCCATGTATGTCTGCAATGGTACATCTGTCCCATTTCGCGTAACCTGTTGCATATTATCACTTTCCCTCATAGATTGCATTTCTAAGATCCTCACTCTTGCAATTTACTCTCTTCCACAGTTTTTCTGAATATGATCTTTCCTTAGAAGCTTTACCAGTGTTGAATGAAAAGGTGCAATTCCTTTCCTTTTTGTGTGCACAAAACACTGAGTAATACTTCTAAAAATGACATTTGTCTTATTTTCAGCAGCATACATTTTTGTGATGTGTGCATTCCACTGAAGTGTCAGATTTTTTTTCTGCAGTACAGCTTTCAAGATAGCTATTGCCTAACAATAATTTGAAATATTTCTTTTTTTCCTTCCTAAATGTATTTCTTTACTCTTGTCTTATATACAGATATAATTTCTTCAGTCTATCAAAATCATTTGAATTCTTATCCCACTTCCAAAATCTTTACTTTGGTGTCTTGCCCAGTTTTAAGATACGTGCTTTTCAATTCCATTGTCTATATCACTCTCATAAAGAGTAATTGGATAATAAATACAGGATAGGTGAGATCACTGTATTAGCTAAAATGCTCTCTCTACGTTGAGACTAAACTCAATAACTGTCCTTCGAGTACTTTTTTTTTGTCTAATTACACATTTCCAGTATTTTTTTCCAGTCTGCTTATAGGATTTCTCCATCAAACTAGATCAAAATCATTACTAAAGTCAAAATAGATTGCATCTGCTATATCTTTATAGCTTCTATAAATTTGTCCTATAAGGAGGAAACAAGATTGTTTTGATTAAAACCTGGTTTTGACTAACAAGTGTTGGCTGTTCATTATTACTTGATCATTCCTGTATTCTAGAGGTTCTTAAAATTTGATTAATAAATGTAGCAGCTAATATTTTTCCAGGCATCAATGTTATGTGTTCTGTTAGGCCTATACCTCCTTTAATCTTTCTTCCTTCCCTTCCCCCTTAATGGATACTAGTTGTTTCCTTTTATTTTTTAGTCCACTGAGTCCTCATGAGTCATGCAAGAAAACCGCCTAAAGTAGTTGCCTTCGGTGATTCTCATCAGGGAATGATAACTTCAAAGATCTAATTTATCTTAATATAATTAGCCTATTTTCTCCCTAGTATAGCCTGTTTTCTTCATCCCTTATTTTTAATATTAACTGTGTTAAGTGGCTGATCTCAGTTTTCCTCTTTATGTAGAACAAAGGAACTAAACTGCAACAAAGACACTTTGGTTTCCTTTGTCACCTGCAATAGTTTGCCTTCTCCCTTTAGATAACACGCTCTTCTTTCTCCCATCACATTATTACTTCTAATGCATTTCAGAGCATTTCCTGATTGCCTTTTATGTTTTCTTCCAGCTGTATATCATTTTGTGCCATAGACTTCTGCGTCTATCCCTTCATCATGTGCTATTCTTCTAAGTTATTTTTTGGCAATATGTCCTTTTTTCCTCTGTGTACAACCTCTTCCCACCCCCCACCACTGAAGAGCTCCTGCTGCAGTTGGTGTCTTACTACACACCCCTCAGCTCTTCTCTGTAATGGGGCAGGTTGTCATCAGAATTTGCAGCCTTATTGTAATCAGCTACTCTCCTGCTCTATGGAAAAGGTACAAAATCGATTATTAAAACAAATTTGAGGCAATTTTGCATGAACTGTAAGTCGGTAATTCCCCAAGGAATATCAGAAAATTGTTTAAAATGTTTATTCATAGTTGTATATAAAAACATCTAGTAGAATATGACATCCTAGACATATAACAGTATAGCTTCTGTAAAATAAAGTATTACCTTTGCTATCAATGAATAGATTAGTTGATGCTAATTTGTATGAATGAAAGTAGTCCTGTTCATGGTTCAAGCCTTGCAATGTTCATACTCAATGTCATGAAAAGAGCTAAGAACCTGATAAAAGACGAAAGAAATGCACATTCAAAACAATCTCTGAACATCATCTTTCACAGCTATTGTGAGACAGAGCACTGATTCGGTGGTCCTGTGGGGCAATCTGGTTTGCATTTTCCCCTGTGAAACTCTGAAATCTCAAGCTACTGTGTCTGAACAAGCAGATCCCTCAGGTTGCACTGGTGAGCAAAGCCTTTTTTTGAAGTTCATAGGGAAGTACTGCAACCCAAGAGCAAATGAGTGTTGGAAAAAGAAGCCATTGAGATTTTTCAATACAAATTCAGTGCTGAAATACAGTGGAAAAGTTTGTATTTCTGGGATTAGAATAAAGAAAATAGCCCAAAGAAGAAGTGCCCTAGGTCTTGACGGAAAGAAGCCCAGATTGTAAGTGAAGAAACCCCAAAGCTTGGCTACCATTTAAAGGTAACACAGATTCTACTTCCAGATTAGAAAAGAGACACTAAATCATATGTGATTTCAGTTATAAATGCCAATATTGTAAGACTTGATCAGAAAAATTGCTCTTACCATTGCCTGACACTTGAGGGTGTCAAGAGAAAGCATGTGAAAATATTAGATGGCTGATGTTTGTTCAGTGCAAAGCAAAGAATCACGTGAATTTGGCCTTTTTTAACTCTGCTTATACATACCCTGTGTGCATCAGTTTTGAGTTCAGTAACTCCTAACTCATGCCATTCAAACACAGATGGTTTCCTGTAATGACATCAGTCCTTTATGACACAGCACAATGTCTCATGTGGGAGTAGCACTGTTGATATCAACAGTTATGCAGTAAAAATACCAAAATATACCTGTCTCTGCAAGATGGACATTTTTCTTCCAAAGAAGGATGCAGTTATTGAAGTGGCTAAAGGACTCAAGACATAATTAAGCATTAGTGTTTTTTGATTACTTTGTTTTTCTGACATACCAGTTGCCAATCAGAAGAAAGCAACAAATTACAGAAAATCCACTCTTATTTCTTAAATACCTTAAAAAAATAAACCCAAACCAACAACCTCAGACTTTGTAGCAGTCTAAAAATGTCTTACTCCAGTCCACAGTGCAACCACAGCTCCTGAATAAATAACATGAATTAGTGATCCTTATTCAAATGCTGAACAAGACAAGAAAAAGATGAATGAGCAGGACTTTTAGACAAGAAGGAAAGAGTTGCAGTCTGACCGTAATGCCAAGAGCTGCTGAAAACTTTGGGGTTGTCTTCTGGTACTGTTGTTCCTGAGCAGAACCAGATGCCATACCATATAGGAATGCCAGAGGTTTTATTTTTCTATACTAGAAAATTCTTATGGGTTTGCTGATTACTCAGTTTGAAGTACTATGAACCCTCAGCTGTTTCAGAGGCCCAGGGGCATCACTCCACTCGGTGTAGCTGGCCAATGAATGCCTTCATCACCTGGTGATTCTCATTTTGTATTGCAGCAACCCATTTCCCCCACTTGTCTCGTTTTCCTGGCTCAGTGGCCAGCCACTGCAATAATTGCTGTAGTTCTGCCAGAGCAGAAGCAGGCAGGCTTTGGTGTCTTTTTAGAACTGATAGGAAATTTGCAAGAAGAGAAGATTATGCCTGAAATGGGAAAACTTGACTGGTAGCTATAACCCCACAATGCCCTGTAGAAGCATTTCACAAAGGATCAGCTGTTCAGCACTGATGTAGTGTGGGCTGGTATGGTATAGGATATCTTCTGTGACAGAACTCCTCATGGTGTGCCCACAGCACACCAACTAAGGGTGTTTGTAACCTTGTCATGTCAGTTGCCATCTGTTTCTGATAATTCAGCCACTAACAGAATCTCTGAGGATAGGTAAGGTTTTTTTCACCCACTCCCTCTTTCCTGAATTGATTGATGAATATTTTCTATTAGAAAGAAAAACCAAACAAACAGACAGCAAATATCTTTTTTATTCTTACCTTTTTTTTTTTTTTTTTTTAAATTTTAATTTTTTACCTTGTACCGGGACTGGGCTTAACAATAGCCTATAGGAAGAGGAGGTTGGTTTTGGGTTGTGGGTCCATGTCCAGGG
>JANHGN010023441.1:13432-26091 GCA_024605025.1 Megaceryle maxima
CCAGAATCTATACTAATCAAATTACACCTGTCCACCTCAGCCAAGAGAAGTTAGTTCAGTGCATCAGCATTTAATCTCATTTTGAAATAATAAACCAAAAATCTTTTTCTTTTTTTTTTATTTATTTTTTTTTTCCAGGCAACCCAAATGCTTGAATTTCTTAGTTTTGGAAGCAGTATTGTCTGCGTTGAAATGTTTTGTTTATTTGTTTTTTGTGAAGTTGTAGCTACTTCTAGCCCTTAAAGCATTCAAAACTGATGAGTCCCAAAGGTAATATTTTAAAGTCACATGGATTATGTTTTCATACAGAAGAAAATAAGACTCACTGGGCTTCCAACTCCCCAGAAGACTTTTCACTGTGTAGGGTAAATGGATAAAAGGTGTCAAAGAGAGAAGTGGGAAGAGGCTGTAGTCCACTGCTATAGTTCAATAAGTCAAAGAAAGGATTTAAATTTTGGGTTTATTTCAGATAACATTTGTAACATTTTTCCAGCCTTCAGTAGCTAAATACACTGGAGACTAATGTTTTGGTGGGATCCATAACCAAAAAATCCAGCCTAACATTTTCTGAGAAGTAGGAGTAGTTACCATCACAACTGATTTCATTGCACTGCGGAAAATTTATCGTACTTCTCGTTGCTCACACCATGATTTGTTGATCCCTGTTTGAAGCAAAGTCTGGTTCTTGATGGTGTGGGAGGAGTGCTCTGCTCTTATTTTTCTCTCTGTTGTTTCCTCTTTTCATGAGTCCTGTCCTCTTGAGAAACCAACTCATATCATGCCCTGAGGCTTGACTTATGCTGGAATGTGTGTCTAAGAAAATATCCTGAAGGGGGGTGATTTTTTGTTCTTAGAAGTCTTAGAAAATGTTCAGCTTCACTGTGAAGTGGTACAAAAGACAGCTCCTCTTTGCAGAGGAAGGCAGTGTCTGGGTGGGCATTTAAAAGTCTGGAGAGGGTTTCTCTACTCTTGCTTCTCAGAGTTGCTTTATCCTTTAATGACACTGAGAAAATGTGAGGGGAAAAGTCATGATCCAGTTATAACTTGACAATATGATGTTTACCATAAGAAGGGCCTTATTCTATAGGAAAAAAAAAAAAGAAAAAAAAGTGCCATTTTATTTAGGATTTCCTCAAATAAGGGAACTGAAACCACTGAAATCTTCTGGGGTGTGCTCTTACTTCAGTGCAATAGGAGGTTTTTGTTTTACTTGCAGATGATTTGGTTTAAAAGCACACCTTTTGAATCATGCCTTTCACTTGAGTATCCCAGGCCTCAGCTAGAATAGTTCAATTTCCCAAGGAGTCAGATATAAAGTGTGCAGGAGCCTGTCTTTCAGCTCTTTATTCAGGTAGGAGCCCATTGTGTTAGTCACTAGTCACTTTGAGAACCTTTAAATCCTCCACCAAGTAAAAATACATTTTGTTTGTATAAAATGACAGCAAGGAAAATGCTACTGATTTCCTTCCTTCTTTTAGGAGTCTGATAAATGCCAACCTTCATTGTGCCCTAGGTAGAGATGTCCCTACTTGTTTAGGGAGGTTGGATCAGATGAACTCTAGAGGTCCCTTCCAGCCTAAAACATTCTCTGATTCACTATTTTCTCACTCAGAACACATCGAGGGATTGCAGTTGAACAACCACACAAATAGAACCAGTCAGCAGGGCGCTGAAATTTCAATACCTGTTGGTTCAGAGGTGAGGGGCAAAGATCCCACATCACCAACAAGAGCAGAACTCCTGCAGCAGCATAACTGTCAGTCTCCCATCATGGTGCAGTCAGGGGACACCATAGAGGCAGGTGCTACCAGGTGGAAGGAACTGACTGTGGTTTCAAGACTTGCATCAACATAAGTGGAGCAGGCTTTAGCAGCAGCAACTTGGCTCTGCAGAAAGATCTTCCTCAGTCCTTATACCATTCACTGTGCTGAATACCATGAAAATCTCTAAATTATTCAGATTAAAAGTTCAGATTTTCTGCCTAATGTTTCTAATGGCATAATCATATATATATATATAAATATTCTTTTATTTTAACAGCTCTTATTTTGGGTTTGGACAGTTCTGTCCAACTTTCTTAGTAAAGCACACATGATAAAAACAAAAGTCATGCAATGGGTGGTGCTTGAGTGTTCTTCCCAAAAACTGGTTGAGGAAAATAAAACTTTTTAAATAACTAAAAAAATTACTCCAAGTAAAATAAAAACTTAGAAAGCTTCCCTGGCTGTATCCAGAAACTGAGTCAGAGGGAGGAAGTACTTGCACAGTGGTTTCTTTCTCTTGAGGTCAGGGACAAAAGTTTTCCACTGCCCAAGTAATTCCCAACTCACTCCAAGCACTCTGTGACTCTGTTAGCCTGAAAAAAAAAAAAAAAAAAAAAAAAAGAATAAAAGCAGGGACACATTGTATTTTTGAATTATGTCATTCCCACTAAGGTGAGCGTCAGCTACACTGAAGTAATACACTTAGCAAAAGGCAGCTTTGTCCTAGACCAGAGAAAAGCCTAGACAAAGAGTGACTTCAGAAGGTCTCTCGTATAAAGGTATTGCAAACTGGTTTAGACAGTGTTTAATTTGTTCAAAAAGCAAAAACTTTTCTGTCTTTAAAAAGGACTACACTAGCCACTTATCTTGGCAACCTCCAAAGCAGAAAAAATGGAAAAAAATAAAACCATGTCAGAACTTATTTTGTATAAGTGTTCTTTGGGAGTTAGATCACACAGAATAAAGATGGACTCTTTTTGCTGGCTCCCTCTCTAATCAGCCGTTTAGTAAGGTGGGCACCCACACATCACAGAAGCTATAGTGTTTAAACACATTGACTGTGGGTTTCCTAACAAAATAATCTGTCCTAAGATCAATTCCATTTACAAACAAACTTCAACGGGATATCTATTGCACCTGACTTCTTTTGTCTTCATCTAGCACACCTGGTACCATTGCATGTTTTCCAGCTAGTTTAGACAAATGTTGTGGTTTAAGCCCAGCCAGCAGCTAAGCACCACACAGCCACTCACTCACTCCTGTCCCTTCACAGTGGATTGGGGAGAAGAATCAGGAAAAAAAAGGATAAAACTTGTGGATTGAGCTAAGAACAGTTTAATAACTAAACCGAACTAAAATATAATAATAATGACAACAATAATGAAAAGGGATATAACAAAACCAGAAAGAAATAAAAGACAAGTGATGTACAATGCAATTGCTCAACACCTGCTGACCAATGCCCAAGGACCAATCTGCCCCTCACAGCCAACTCCTTCTAGTTGATATACTGAGCATGATGTCCTATGGTATGGAACATCCCTTTGGCTAGTTCAGGTCAGCTGTCTTGGCTATGGTCCCTCCCAGGTTCTTGTGCACCTCCTTGCTGACAGAGCATGGGAAAATGAAAAGTCCTTGGCTTAGGATAAGCACTATTTGGCGACAACTAAAACATCAGTGTGTTATCAACATTATCCTCACAGTAAATCCAAAACACAGCACTGTACCAGCTACCAGGAAAAAATTAACTCTATCCCAGTTGAAACCAGGACAACAAACTACAACCAGC
Source organism: Megaceryle maxima (assembly GCA_024605025.1). NCBI lineage: Eukaryota > Metazoa > Chordata > Aves > Coraciiformes > Cerylidae > Megaceryle > Megaceryle maxima. Next base: position 16,985 of record JANHGN010023441.1, read on the forward strand.
CTCAAGACCCAGACTAAACTTGAACACTCCCCCCCAGTGCTACTATGAGCTGAAGACAAGCTATGGCTTTCCTGGATTCAGACCTTTTTCTATACAGACCCATAATGAAAGGCACAGTTTAAAGCCATTTCTGGAACTGGCCTCCTGTGGATTTCTCTCCTGCATTTCCTTGGTGTGTAAAGTGAACTCAAGTGAAGCCAAGTGGTGCCACTTCTGCTGCAGCTCTAGAGAGCACTACTGGGGTAAACCCCACTACAACAACATGAGGTAGCTGGAGTGTCAGTCTAGGCAGGTAATAAAAGGAAAATTGTGTTCCACAACAGCAGTTGGTGACAGACTGTTCCTTCCTCCTCCTCCCACCTACTTCTGTTGGGAACAAACTGTTCAGAAATTACTAGAACAGTTGTAAGAGTAAGTGTTGCAGTTTCAACAGCAGTCTACTGTATCATTGTTTATTGTTTTGATTTAGTGAAAAACAAGCCTATCCAAAAGTCCAAGAAAGCATTTCAAATAAAACACAGGACCATAATATAAAAGCTTTCTCAAAGTACTGAAAATAAGCTCTTGCCCACCATCCAACACAACCCACTCATCCTGGTTTCCCAGAAAGAGCCTTGTAGAAAAAAAGTATCCTTTGCAGCTTGAACTAGAGGTCAAGTAATTCAAGGTTTGTGGAAGGATGGGGAAAAGAAAGTTTTGGAGTTCAGGACCTTTTGGCAGAACACTCTGTCTCAGCACCTTTCAATTATATCAGGGCTCTGTTAATATCTCAGGCAATTTCCACTGCCATGTTACTCAACTGAAAGAAAAACATCAAAAAATAAAAGGCGGTATCGGTGATAACAGGAGACTTCCCAGAAGCCTGGATTAAGTGCTTTTGGGTACAAGCAAAATGCTCTCTTTTTCCTATGGTTAATATTGTTTTAGCTTGCTATTGTTTGTTATGAAAAATGATGCTTATTAATTAAATATTAGTAACAGAAAGACTTAATTTGTGCTTGGAAAATATCTGGATATACCAAAATAGAGATTTTGTTTATTCTTTATATTATGGTAACACCTAGAGGCCAGAGCTTTACTGTGCAAGGCACTGTACAAATATACACAAGGGGCTGGGACTTGTTTTGAGTAATATATTGTAAGATGTAAGCACAAAATGGGTAATGCACCAGTGAAGTGCAAGAACAAACAAGATGTTGGTGGTCAACATGAAGAAAAGTGACTGCAGTGAGTCATCTGTTGAACTGTGATTGGGTTTTGTGAAGCATTGTGTTAGAGAAGACTTTCCAGGATTGATATGGAAGAAGCCATTTGACCATAGACTGTGAGGAATTAATTACGTTGAGCATATGCTGTTGGATGCATACGCCAGCATCCCTTGCTAGCTTCACTTTCCACATATATTGATTGTCCTTATGTGTTCATCAGTGACTAATAGATTATAAAAACAATTTGCCTGAAGTTGGTATTCCCTCATAGAATTACTCAATGTGGGATTTACATATGTCCTGGAGACTGAAGACATTGAGTTTTCAGCTTTTCCTTTTCAATGTTACCTAACATGTCTGAAGAAAACCCAATGACAGCCCTAGAACTGCATTTCCCACTTTGTTTGCCTCTGCCTACTGAGTTGGTGACAGAAAAAGTCAAGAACTAGTATGGATTCAAAAGAAACAGTACACCCACAGAGAACATTACTACTGGTGTCTGTTTAAATTTCATAGCAAATATGCTCCTACTCTCAGCTGGAGAATGTTATCAAACCTGACAGTGACTTAAGACACGGGGTCAGCTCTGGGGTCTGAGTGTTACTATTGGCTTTGGTTCAAGTACTAAGCCTATTGCAGAGGGGGTTTATTAGTGTCCATGAATAACTTTTTCTATTTTTATAAAACCAGCTGTGAGAGCCTCCTTGGAAGTAGATGATATTTGGCTGGTGAGCTATCTGTGAAAAAGTTGCAAGTTTTATCCCATGCCAACATTCTGCTCTGGCAGCAAGTCTTCTGTGGAGCATCATTCTTCTTGTTATCAATGGCACTGGACAGCTTTCTAGTGGAATATTTTCCAAAACTATCTAGTTGGCTGGGAAATAGTGATACACAAGTCACGTGTGGGAGATGTTGACCCATCTGTGGTGGCTGGCACGTGTTACTCTCTTTACTTGAAATGATATGGGATAGAAACTGCAGCCCACAGTTTGGCAGGACAGTCAGAACCATATCATGAACAGCTCTGCAATGTCACTGTTTTGTCACGTATCACCTGCAAGTCCCACCTCACTTTGGTTGGTACAATGAACTGGTAAAAAAGCGGAAGGGTTAAGAACTTGATACTACGATGTAAAGACAAAGTCACACACACAAAATAGATGTCAGAGAGCCTTGCATTCTGTGTTCAGCTCCTCTGTAGTCCAGTAATGATGTTGAATTCCAGTCATCTTTTCACTAACCTCTTATCCTCCTCTGAATTATATTTTTCTATTCCTATACTTTCATGTTTCCACTACACATGGCTGGGGGAATGTTCCTGCTAAATCCTCACAAATTGTTTTCAATAGGGATGTCACCATGAAACATCCAATCACAAAATTTGAGAGATCTGTTTATTCCTCATAGCCATTAGCAGAGTTATCTTTCTAGCCCCTTACTTCAGACAATCTGCTAGCCTGTCTCTAGCAGCATTATTTTTTTTTTTAATTCTTTATTTGTAAGCATTTCTCTATGTGTAAAGTGGAAATAAACTGTCAGATGAAGAGACAAGACTTAATGGAATTAGTGTTAATTTGACAAGTGAAAGACTATCAATAACACAAGTTACATTTTTTATCACGGACAACTGAAGGTTACTGACTGAACAAGTGTTTCTGGTATCAAACCCAGTGAGGGCTGGAGAAGACCAATAAAACAGTGCACACAGAAATTCCAGCAGCAAAAGAGTAGTGCACACTGTGAAGGCAGATGAAGATATGATAATCTTCAATGACATTTTCCTGCTTGTGGAAAGCTAAATTTTTCTTCTGCCATTGCCTTTTCCTGTGAATATAAAAACAATGTCAGCAGGCATTTGACAACAAAGACTCTGTAGCTGGTTGTTGTTTTTCCCACCTCCCTGTTATTTCATAGTCTTCTTTTGTCTTCCAGAATTACCAGGCAAAGGCAGCAATTTAGTGAGGAGGGCAACACAGCCCCATGGTGAAAGTGCCAGCCTCCTTCACCCTGATGCTCTTCTGCACTCACTCCAGATGTGAGTTCATGGTGCTGTCAAGTGAACATCCCGGGTAGCTCCAAGACCGAATACTGTTCTTCAGGTAGATTTATGGATGTGAGTGAGTGCCTTTTCATATTGTATTGCATAGTGCAAAGCCTTGATGCTTAGACTGGCAAAATTGCATCAGAGGCTCTGAAGACCTAACAGTGCTGCTTTTTGATTACATGCCCTGGGCCCTCTTCAGTCTCATGCACTGCAAAATAGATTTCATTGGCCAAATCTCACTTTCTTTCAAGCATTAGTTTATATGTCATGATTTGTGTTCATTTAAGGCAGTTCCTTCAAAAGCTGTAAAATGGCTTTTACTTTTTCCCCCAGGGACTGGGAATAAAATTCTTTTCTTTGAAGACAATAAGTCTGATTCCTTCTTCCTCCTGCTTAGTAAAATCAACGCAGGGTGAAGAGGCACTGGGGAAGCAGTGGGGAATCAGGCTCAGGAAATGTCATCTTGTGATGCTTTTTATTGCATGAGAAGCAAAGGACTAGGGAGAGAAAAGAATGACCTGGGTCTTTTGTAAACAGGGCAGCACAGTGTATCACCAAACTATTACTGAAGTGTCTAAGAGAGGCAATTTAATCAAATGTAGGCAAAAAAAGCCACACATAATTTTTCAATTATTACTTCACAGCCCAGTGTCTGAGTACATAAAATGTGCACGAATGAGTTGGATCTATCAGATTTTGCATTCCTTCAGTGGTGGTTTAAGTGTGCATCCTCATCTCGCAGTCTAATTCAGCGCACATTTCTGCAGTGATTTTGCACAGGAGATCAGCAGCCTAATGCTGGTGTCTTCATAATATTGCTCTGAGTACTGTTCAAATCCTGAATTAAATGGGAACAATGCATTATTTGCAATGGCCAATAACTTACATATCAAAATATGCTTTTATAACATCCAAGTGAAACCCTTTTCAGTGACTACACAAACCAAAGTGGTAAATTATCCTCGATGGATATAACCATTTTTTTTTCATTAAGTATCTATTTCATAATTGTCATTCTCTACTATTTTACCTGCAAAGGTCTTCTCAGTAAAAGGTAACATGTCTGCAGTCAGCAGTATGTAACCATTTAATTAAGCAGTAATTCATGGGGCTTTGCCAATAGTCTGTGAAATTTAGTTTTATTTTTTTATATAGCAAATGTCTGATAGAAGCCATTTCCTTAGAAACATTTCCTTAGACACAGAGGTCTAAGCCAATACTCCTTTCAAACACAGACATTCAATATTTGAAGCATATTTTTTTCTGTCATTAAAACAAAACTGTTTTGTTTTGGACTTATTCAGAATTGTGGAGCATTGTGCAAATTTGACAATCCCAGGAAAAGTGCTTGGGTTATTCATTGGCAAAAATGGAATAGTTTTCACTTCTATGGTGAAATATAAACCCTGGTGGTCAAGACACTGATCAAACACATGGAATCCTCATTCCTCGTGGAGAGGGGACACAGAGACACAGCAAGATCCGCTGTGTCAGGCCCTCTGAGGTTTTGCTGCTCGGTGAGACTTCAGATTGTGGCTTAATATTTGTCATGACACAACAAGTAAATAAATACCTTGGCACAAAGCCTAGAGCCTGTCAGCACTGCCCCTGCTGCAACCTCCTGTTCAAAATACAGAGCTCTATTTATCATCTTTCACCTAAAACCTGTTTAGAGGAAATCACCTAGGATATGTTTAATTTCCTACTTTGGCTTCTTGATGATGTCACTGAGGTAAACCTCATATCCAGAGACCCTTGCTGAGAGCATGAGGCCAAAGTAGCTGCGAGGGCTCCTACTTGTCAAAATCATTTAATTTATAATGATGTGTTTCATAGCTGGTGTGTGCAAAGTCAGCTTAAGCAAAAGGTTTATATCCATGTTATTTCCCCTAAATGCTACAGTATGTAATAGTTGCAGCAGCTGTTTAACAAAATATTTCACAATCACAATGATTTTCACACAAGATAGAAGCCCCGGTGCTGACTCTTTTGACCCCTTCAGTGCTGTACATATTCTGAAGCATTCCTGCTGAAAAGTGGTAAAACACTACCAAAAATGTACTCAGAGTAGGAAAGTAGGTTTTTTTTGTTATTTTCCCTCCAGCAATAATTATTGAGTTCAGGTATCATGGTGGTGGAATTGGACGTATTTTGAGTGAAGGGAGGAACATGGAAAAGAAGAACAGGGGTGACAAGGGAACTGTGGATGACATGTTGAAATCAAAGAATGGAAAGAGAAGTAAGAGTGGTTATCCAAGGAAAGGTAGTCATGAGAGTTAGCAAATCAAGTGGGACCTATGGATGGAGGGAAAAAAAAAGTTGAATAAACAATTGTGTTTTGGGAATTACATAAAGTCATGTCCTGGAGGAACAATCCAAATTGTTGGAAATCTATGATCCTGGACTTCCTTCCCCCCGGCCCCTTGGAGCTGGCTACTTTGAGAGGAAGCTTTCAGGACCCAGAAATTTTGCACGGACTCAATGTGCTGTAGATGATGAGGAAAGCAAGGCCATGGGCAGCCATCTGCTGCTCAGTCTAGACAGTGTCTCTCTTTGGAGTAGGAAGCATGTATTGAGGGACCTGATGTGGAAGAAAAAGATAGTACATGAATAGGAAGGTGTCCTTGAACTGTCCTTCTGGACTTAAAATCTTGAGTCTGTGAATGCCTCTCTTGAAAAAAAAAAAAACAAAAAACCCTCCATTTCTACCCTTTTTGGAAAGCATTTAATTTTTTAAAGAGATGGAACAGGGGATTTTCTGCATTCCTTCAGAATGTTAACCTTTCAAAGTCAACAGGAACCACAACGTAACCCAGTATTTCAGTCCTATTTCACCTCTGATGGCTATTTATAATTGCTACTCAAATAGGAAGTCTGCTTCTGACCTTTGATGCTGGAATATACTTGAAATTCATGCCTCACTGTGTCCTGTTATCTACTTTTCATGCATACTTTTATATGTGGGCTAAGTTTGGGAGCAAAAGCTTTAGCGGTGAAATCCAGCCAGTGATTTTGCTGTGAGACAAGCTTGCAAAAAGCTTATCTAGAAACTGAAGGAGAACAATTTTTCACATAGAGCAGTTCTGACTATGACATCACTGTTTATGACTGACATTCACAAGTAATTTTAACGTTAGAGTGACACTTATGACAAGATCACTAAAATTTAAGTAGTCAGAGATACACGTTTTAATTAGTGCTCTTTGTTGAAACATATTTTCCCTGAATCTGGGATTCAAGAGTTTATTTTAATATTATCCAGGCTACACTTTTGTTATTAGAATACATTACATTTCAGTCTGAGTCAAAAGAAACCATTGGCCTGTATACTCCAAACTGTACAATATTCATCTTTGTGCTATGAAATGAACTCAGGCTACATGTTTTTGCTCCACAATTTTATACCAATCAGACAGAAAGTATTTATACAGATGATGCTCAGAAAACATTGAGGAGTAATGGGATACATCAAATCCTTTCATCCTCACAGCCCAGGCTGGGACTGAACCAAAGTCAGCAACTGTTGCTTGGAGTCTTACCCAGTGGGTAGGAACAGTAATTTCTGTCAAGGAACAACCTAAGCAGTAGTTGCTGACAATATATCTCAACTTTATCTTCTCAATATACCATAGATAAAAATCAGCTGTGTATCAATCATGCTGTAATATGCTGAAATCTTTAAGGCTGAACTAAATTCAGAAAAGAATGGAAGAAATTAAAATTGAGTAATAAACTGTTGATTTGCAACACAATGTTACGCTCCCAGACTACTGAGATACAGAGAAGGCAATTTAATAGTGAAAGTTTTGTGTGAATAGGTAAGGGTATGAGAAGAGATATTCTATCTCTTATCTGGAAGCTGTCAGTGTCATTGCTACAGGAGTTTATCCATCATGACAAAAAGCAATATTTGGGCACTGACAACACCTCTAGAGCTTTAGGCACATAAGAACAAAAATATCCCTGGTTCTGATCTGAATGTAAAACTGCAGGAATAAGGATGTTTTCATTTTCACTTTTCTGTGGCTTCCTCACACCAGATTCAAATGAAAGTCAGTTTCATCTTTTAGGACCAAAACAGGTTTAAAAAAATGAGCAGACAGTCCTTCCTATAAACTCTGCTGTGCTTGTGTAAAAATGCTTCAGTGGAGCATAGCACCAAGTAGCTCTAACTTCACTGTTTTGTAAAGGACTTAATTGTTAAACATGTTTACATAATTTTCCTGTCACAGCTTGGAGTTAATACAGCTTTACTACAAACAACATTAAAACTAGTGCATTTTATAGAAGTATTTAGGAGTCTGCATGTATGGGTTGGTGCAAGGATGACGATGACTGAATTGTTCTTGCAGCTTTAATAAGAAAAGGACTCTGAGTACAGGAGTCAGAGAGAAATGTCAGTTGGAAATGGTTTATACTTAAATTGGTTCAGTATAAGGTGTCAAAAGCAGTAGTTTTCACTCTGAAGTATTTAAGGTTTGTATTTTAGTTATTTAGCTTTGGAAAAGGAAACCTCAAAAGAAAACTTCTTTTTTTTTTTTTTTAATTTTATTTTTCCTAAACATTTTTTTTTTTTTAAATTCAATTCAATAACAGCTGTCTGCATTGAATTCAGTAGGCTTTGGATCAAGCACTATTTTCTCTAGGGTGATAACATCTGGGATAGATGATAGCTGGGAATGATTTGTGGCTTGTACTAAATGTTACTTAGGTCTCAGTTCAGCTGCAATCAGATGAGGGTGTAGATGCAGAGGCTGATGCAGGCAGGAGAGCACTTGGGGAGCAGTGGTGTTGCCAAGAAGCCTGTACCCTTACCCCTAGATATGAGTGTACAGGTTAAAGCTAAGGCAGAAATCATCTGGTGGTTTGGGAAAGAGAGTATTGTTTTATCTTGAGAGCAAACCCACAGTGCTGCTGGTTGCATCAGCCCAGACTCTTTTATATACCCTCTAATTTACTTTCTGTGCCTCATGGGATGCATGATCTGATTGAAGTGCCCTCAGTCTCCCCTTGATCTTATTCCCTGTATATAAAGGACTGACACTCATGCAAAACTGGCTGAAATTAATATCAATGACTCCATAAACTGGTAGCTTGGACATCTGTGAAAGAGACACCAGATCAGGTTTACTCATGACTGATTGTGAGCAGGGAGAGTAAAAAGATCTCAGTCCCTAGAAGAGGGCCACAGTAATGTATTCGTGGGGTCATATGCACAGGTCTTCCTTGATCTCACTTATTGGAGCTATTTGATTTTGAATAAAATATTTTAAATATTAATCAGGTCAGAAACTGCCTGGGAATGGTGCTTCATCCTGACAGGTAGAGTACTTGCTAGGGAGGTGGGATATCTGTGTGCAACAAGTCTTTAATAATTTTATGTAAGGTTGAAGAGCTACTGTAAGAGAGTTTGAGAAGCCATCATCTCTCTGCCCTGGAGTGTTAGCAGTCAGGTCACTAGGACAGCTTTTCCCAGACAGGTGGCAACTATACTGACCCTTGTCTTGGCTGCTGTGCATGAACTGCTGGTTAATTAGGTAAAACAGGCTGACAAATTTCTTCTCTTATTATCCTCAGATAATTGGTTGAGAGCCTTTTATATCCAGTGAATTAGAATCAACCATTTCAGCTGGCTCTTCTAGTATTTATTAAACCATTTCCTTAACAAAAAAAATAAAATAATAATAATAATAATAAAAAGAAGTATTGAAGAATGAAAGAAGATGGATAGATGATCCTATCCTGTATCCAGGATATTTTCCACTTGATCTTTTACTTTTTACTCAACGATTAAAACATCCACCCTTTATACCCCTCCCAAACCCACCCCCCTTATATTCCGCCCCTCTTTTCAA
>JANHGN010023442.1:0-32702 GCA_024605025.1 Megaceryle maxima
GCAAAGGTCCTCTCTCCCCTCTTTTATGTTAAGATTATGTGCTGGGATTTTTTCTCTCTCTCTTTTTTTTTTTTTTTTTTTTTTTTTTTTTTAATAACCAGCCCAAAACTAGATCAGTAAATCCTTCCTCTGAGCAGTGTCTATCCCTGTGTGATTCCCAACTTCATTTCCGTAATAGCATAGTTCTTTTCATACCTTCTACTTCTCATTTGTGGATTTCAAGATGCAGTGGAGACCTATAGCAATATACCAGGATCTGGGTGGGAAACTGAAGGATGCACCGAGAGCAGATAACAAGAAAGCCATAATTAGAATCTGTATTTTTGAATTCCCAATGTACTGCCCCAATGTCTAGAAGAAACTGTAATGTGAGCTCTTTAGTGAATTTTTTTTTTTCTCTCTTTTTTTTTTTTTTTTTAGGAATGCTAGAGCTTGGAATTAGGTTATTACGTGATAACTTCCATTTCCTTTGTAAATTTTAATTAATCCTCCAGCTTGATGGTATAAGACTCAAAAATCTAAGTGTATAAAGAAAATAAAGGGCTTTACATACAGTCTCTAAAAGAAAGCCTATTTTTAAACATAATCTCATGAGCTTTCAAAAGCGCCTTAGTCATGGCTCTCCCCTCCCCACGTGCCTAAGATTTCATTTCAACACACACCCCCCAACCCCCCCCACCCCCCCTTTTACCCTCTCTTGTTATGTGTATGCATTTAGCCAGCACAGTATGCTCTGTTTATGCAGCGATGGTGGTAAATAGTAATAAATGTGTTGAAGAGTAGTAGGTTTTTGCACAGAGAGCTGTGGTGGTAGTCTAATCTGTCTAGTGCAAAGATGATTCAGTATTGAAAATCTGGGTGGTCTTGGAAGGGAAGGAAACAATAGCCTGTTTAAAGTAGGTATATTTTAAGCAGACCACCTCCTTGCTTTTGGGGGTTGGAGGGATGGAAGTAGAAGCGAAATAGCTTGATCCATCATCAAAAGCCAAGCAAGCCTGGAAAGGCTCCTTTTCAAAATCTATTACACATTTTTCAGTTTGAAAAGAAAAAGAAGAGAATCCTGTTGGAATTCTTTCTTGGGTTTTGGGGGGTTTGTATGTATTTTGCATAACAGTGCTGCTTGGATACAAGGGTGGGAGTTTCTCCTGTATCGATGGCAATTTACAGTAAGGCTCTGTATCTGTTGGTGTGGAGTAATTAACAATATGGAGCAGTGAAGGTGTTTACCCCTGAACTAAAGTCAACAAGACCATTTGTATATTTAGTGCTAATTGCACTAAAAGGGCACTATACTGTAGGAAATGCCTTGTAAACACTGCGGTTTGGTCCAATATCATAGAATCACAGAATGGTAGAGGTTGAAAGGGGCTTTTGGAGGTCATCAAGTCCAAACCCCCTGACAGAGCAATATGAAAGAATTTAGCAGTAAGGCTGATTAGAATTAATGAGTTATGTGGGTCAAATTTAGATTATTCTTAGACTAAAGGTAATAAAATTTTGCTAGTGGTTTTCAATCACTTGCAAATAGGTGGATGCTGCCCTTATGCCTATATACTACATGATAATGTTCTGCATAATGGTATATAATGCCTTTTTTTTTATTTTATTTTCCTAAACTTAACAAATGTAAGTACAATAAATAAGAAAAATACATCATTCTGGTAACCTAGAATGGTATTAAAAGGATATAGAAGGGAGTTTAGAGAGGTAAATGTTTGCTCTTTGTGTGGTGTTCTGGGGGGAAAAAAAAAAAAAAAATCTACTGAGGAGTACATAACTACTTCAAGGGGTGTGGAAGGTATACAATATATGTACCCTTGTTTTCACCTCAGTATATGTATGTGCTTCATTTCAGTAGCATGTGCTTACTGCTCATAGTGCAGCAAAAATCACTATTAAGCAATATTTGAGGGAGTATTTTAATTAAATTTAAGCTTCTAAACAATTAATTTAATTAATAGGTTGTGTGCCTTAATGGCCTCTAAATAAAAAAGAACTTGTTTTCTGTTGAAGAACAAACTGTTTCACACATAATAAGCTTCTTCAGGACTTTTTCTTTCTAAATCTTTAAAAGCTGATTTGGACTTTACAGAAAAAAAATGCAATTGTAACTCCCACTTGTATTGCCCTGCTGCCAACATACCTAGGGAATGATTAAGATGGTACTGCATGTTACTGTACAAGTTGAAGAAAACTTAATGTATTTTCAGTACTACTCACTATTTTTCATGTGTATATATGCAAATGTTATATGGGTAAAAAGTAAACACCAAGAGTTCCAGCCGAAGCTCTTTGTAAGTGTTGATTAGCTACTTTTCTTTCCCCCTAAAAATATTATATTGTTGTGTATATTTGGAATCATTTTAGATACTGTTATTTATTTCCCTTCAGTAAATGTGTTGGCTTTTTGCCTTCATTTCTTTATGTCTGTGCTTTTAAGTTCCTGGACAAATCATGCTTTTGGAATCATGCTGCTGTTGCTAAAACAGGGACTTGAAGGGAGACTATTATTTTAACTAAGCTGTAGCCCTTTTTTAGTTGGCATTATAGTATACTTTGTGACATTTATGAAATAAAACTTTTAATTTTTTTTTTTTCTACAGTTTTCTTTTTGTCAGTCTCTGAGGAATATCTGGAACCATAACTACTCCTGGTTATTTCTCACTTTTGTATTTATTTCTTCTCTTTCTTCTATTTCCTTTCTTCAGATGTTTGCTTGCTCTTTTTATGTACAATCTTTAGATTCAGTCTTTTGCTTCAAGTACAATCACTAAATTTTACTGTATTGTAGTAGGCAAAGTGATGGACTACAACCTTTGTTATACACTCAGTGCATGGCTCAGGTTTGTTTTTTGAGACAGTGCAAACAACCCTCAGAAATGGAGAATGGTTTTATGGGGAAGGAGTAGGGGTGTCCTTTTACATCTGTCACTTACTTGAGTTACCATTAGAAAAATAAGTATAGAAACTGGATCTACAAAAAAAAGCAGCCCCCCACCTGAAGAATTGGATAATATAACACATCTTCAGATGAGTTTGTGCTTACTCCCCTCAATGTGCCAAAGAAGCATCAAGAAATGTATATTGCAACAATACAGATTCAGTACGCTTTGTTATTTTCTGGAGCATGAGGAGAACAGGAATACAAACTTATTCTCCCTCTTAGACTGTTTCTGAGGCTGTGCAACTGTGTCCAATTTGCTTGTGACCTGTATTGACTGCAACTTTAGGAAAAATGCCATTTTGGGCACTTAGCAAGGATCAGAGCAGTTTTATTTGCAGAACTCTCCTGCACAAGGCTATATTTTAGTCCTAAGTAGTAAAGCTTGTGTGATTAAAATCATGTGACATCGCTAATTGCAACAACACCCAGCTCCTAGCATTTGTAGCGCTTGTCCCGAGGAAATCTGCAAGCACTTTGGTAAGGGTACTGCCTTTGGCCTTAATTTTGAAGATTGGGTAAGAGGCACAAAGTGCTATGTCTGGGACAGTGAGGCATTGGCCGGTCTTAGTATCCTCAGCATCAGCCCAACACAGAGTACAATTCACCATAAACTTCTGTTTGGCCCGACTGTTGCCAGTGGAAGTATGACATATTCGAGTGCTCCTTGGATACATAAGAGCACTGTGTGAATGGTCTGTTTGTTCCTATTATGATTTTTTTTTTCTTTAATATTGTTAAATATTTATCCATTTTCTAGAATGGGTTTATGTTTTTCTGCTTTTAGTCTTTCATTTTCATATTGTACCTGATCCATCTCTGTTTCTTCCTTACCTATTATTTTAATCTTAAAGGTTTTTTACAGTTTGACAAAGGTTGATGGATTTCCACAATGGTCTTTATACTTACACGTTCTTAATCTAAATCAGTTTTCAGCAATAAGGATCTAACAGCTTAATTAGCAGAGAAGTTTCTATGCATTGTGTAGTTTTAAGCCATGGATAGCAGTGGCAAGTACAGTTGCTGCAGCTCAGACAAGAGAGAGGAGGTGTTTGCCATGCAACACTGCTCAGGGAGGGCATTCCAGGGATATAATATTACACCCCCATACAGCCCTATGAACACACATAAAATAATGGCAGTTCTTGAACAAGATTTTCAGAAATACTTCAAATGGACATTTAGATTTATGTGGCTTTGAAGGTAGGTGACAGGCAATTGTTCTGAAACTGAATTGAAGTGGTGGGTATGATCTATGTGGGGATGGAGTTTATTTCAGTATGCTGTAAAAGCAAATGTGTGAGCAGTGGATGGTGGACTGGAAAAACATGTATTCTTCACTAATGTATTAAAAATCCAACTCGACGCTAGTCTTATTGCTGCTCATCGCAAGAATGCATTTCAAAAACCTTAAAGTAATTCCAAAATAAGTAAAAAGACTTCCATCATTTATCTGTCAGCATAACTTTTGATCCAGGCCTACATGCCTCTCTTCCTCTTTTTGCAATGTCTTTATCTTCTCTCTCTGCACCTTCTCATGAGCTATGGAGAATCATTGACTTCAGTGGCAGCGTGAATTTTACTAGTGAGAAGCTGTGGAGAAAAAAATAAACTGAAGAGGCATTATGTAGGCTTTGTGGTTCATCTTTGTAATGAAGATGGAATAGGTGGTAAATTTCTTTTTTCAAATAATTTTATATTTGAGATACTGAAATGGGAGAAACAAAAATCTGTATAATCCTTAAATTGGTGACAAAGGATTTTTACGTTTGGGTGTGTTTTGGTGGGCTTGGGGTTCCTTGTTTGGTTTTGGTTTAGTTGTTTTGGGGTTGGTTTTTTTTGATATGTAATTTTTCAAGAATGACAGACACCCTCAGAAATCACAGGAACGCATCAAGCATAAGCAATTTTGTCCCAAAGGATGACCTGCCTAAGAAAATACATGCAAATAGCTGACACAGGGACTTATGATAAAAATTACTTCAGAGTCATAGCTATGACATTGTCCCTCCAATCCTGAAGTCTATGTACGGGATGTAGGAAACACAATTGGATGTTGGTCGGTTGTGGCAATACATTGCTGCTGTTACTGCTAATCCTTCATGCAGCTTGTTAGAGCAGTTATTCTGTTCTCCTGCAGCATTAATTTAGCTCTAAGTGTACAGCATGCCTTCTGCTTACCTGCAAATTCCCAGGTAGAATGGATGCAGCATATTGTGCTTTTAACACAAAAGTTATTGTCAAGTAATTGGCAAACCTTTACATGCGAGGATTAGTTTTGGCATTGTTAAAAATTAAATTGATACAATGCCAAATTCACTCATGCTGTAATATCAGTGACTTCAATGGCATTACACCAGATCTGAGTTTAGTGCATTGTGCTTCGGTTGCTTGGTTTTTCCAGGCACAGATACAGGAAGGAACAGGGTGGATATAAAATAGTTGATATCTTCTTTGCCTTTCTCATGATTCATTTTCCTTGTAAATTAGTTTCACTGAAGGAAATGATACAACTTTTAACAGATCCTTGGCACAGTTCTTCATGCAAACAAAACACATTATGGAAAAAAATTAAAATCATTGTCTATTAGTTTGACAACATTGTGTTCACTAACCACGTCTGACATCTGAAAACATAATGGGGCCACTCCATCTGAAGCAAGTAAGGAAAAAAAAAGCATTTCAAATAGGATGGCAGTGACCAAATAACTTTTCACAATATGGGGTTTTGCTTGTGTTCTTTTAGATATTTTATAACATTGTGGTAATCTTTACAAAATCCAACCAAACCAAAGGTTTTACACAATAGTTTTCTTTGGAGTATTGTCAGTTGGAGTAGGAGACAAAGTATAAAAATAGACAAATTTAGTCTGTACAGCAAATTTGATCTAACCTCACGATTGTTACCATCATGTCTCATGGGAAGAAATTTACGTAGACAGAAAGCAGCTTAGTCCTGGATTCTGTGCTGTGGAAAAGTTGTACAGTGTGAATTGTGAATCTGAAAATGACACTTTTGGAATTATCTCTTCATCTGCTCACTTGTTTTCCATTCATTGTTTCTTCAACAGCTCTTGGAGCTAGAAACAAAAAGTGGAGGACAGACTCAGTGTTCATCCTGTCTTTTCTGTAGGCACTCATCCTTCCCTTTGCCTCTGTAAATGAAGCCTGTTTGTTTTATCTCACTTTAGTTTGCTGCATCATGTGTGTTTCCTGGCCTGTTGCATTATTGCTCTTTGAGTTTGTGAACTTGCTCCTTCTTTTCGGGTACACAGATACTTGTCTTTGCTCATTATTTGTGATCTGTTCCATTTTGGTAGCAGCCTGCTCTTGCCCTAGCTAATGTGGAACCACTCTTGGGGACATCATCTTCTCCCTTGCATCAGTCTGTGATTTCTGTCTCCATTGTCTACTAAAGGGATTCTCAAATGAGCGCCGATTGCTGTCTTTCATCATGAAGGCTTTGGAAAACAGATTTTGTAGGTTGCTGTTGGGCTTACACATACTGCTTGCGCCTTTGGTTTTGCTGAACTTCCATTTCTCAAAATCTCCCCTCCTTCTCTATGGATAATACTTTACTAAAAGGAAGGGCTATCCTTTTGTTCTTTATTTTGTTTTCTACAACAATGAAACCTTAATCCATGGCTAAATCAGAAGGTTAGTCATCTTACTCATATTTCATTAGTGTGTTGCATTAAGGAGGGAAACAATGGAAGGAAAAGGAGAGCAACACTCAGAAAAAATGCTAAATTAGAAAAGTGGTTGATGTATCAGGAGAAGTCCTTTGAGAACCAATGCCACATGACACCATTCCTTGCAACAGGATTTATTTCAGAACTGTTTTTCTTAATTGTTCTTTCAATTTCAGTGTCAGTGCCCTGAAATATCTATCTCCAGTGCTTGTGAGAGAAAATTCTTTTGTGGTTTAGGGAGTTAGCATACAAGTCTTAAAATTAAAACAGACTGGTAGCTAAGCAGCTCTTGAAAGCAGCATTGCTTTGAAGTAAAATTCTATTCTTCCTGCAGCCCTGTTCACTTAACATATGAGGACAGGATTGTGCACAGGAGAGACCAGCTATCATTTATATATATATATAGATATGTATAAATCAGTACAGATAAGTATTAATGGGATTTTCTTTGGGGTGGGAGAGGTTAAGGAAAGAGCAACAATGGGAGAAATTTGGATTATAGATTCCATTTATGTCCATTCTCCCACTTCACTGATTCAGATCAGGTTGACAGATAACTTTTGGTACTGCCTTTAAAATTGTGTTTTGAGGATGGGACACCCGGTGTTCTTCTGAGGTCATGTAAAGCCTTTCACTAAAAGTCCTTTCCTAAGGACCCTCCACTGATCTCCCAGTAAGTGCTGCTCATTCTTGTTGATCGCTTTTTGACTCTGAATTAATTGTATGCGTTATTTCTTGTGAGATTTTCAGCTTTGTGGGGTTTTGTTTGTTTTCCCTGGAGTTGTCTATATATAAGAATACATCATTCCAGTGGTAAGTGGTAGGTTCATTCTTTGTAGTGTCAATATCCACTCTTGAACCTACATTACAATCATATATTATTATTTAGGTGCAGTATTCAAGCATGTTGCTCTTTAAGTCCACTGGCAAATTTCACAACTTGGCAAAGTAGCACAAGTGTCTGAAAACTATTTTAACTATTCCAGCAAATGCAACAAGCCAAATCCTCTCCTGCTTTATACGAGTGTAACACAGAAGTCAAGAATTTGCTGGCCTCGCATGGATTTACACTAATGTAGATGTCTTTGGTTCTTTGGACTTTGCAAAATTATGCTACCATGAAATTAAGAAAACTTATAACACAGAGCACAAATAAGAAATAAAATCTCTCGGTATTATTTTTTACATCCTTTTCCGATAAGTGCAAGTTTTCTAATAGTGATGGACCTGTTTTAGAAAAAAAGAAAAGTCACATGAAAACAATTCATGCATTTTCTTACTAATCAAGATATCTTTTCATAAAGCTTCATTGTACTTTAAAAGGGAGGGGAAAAACCTTAATAAAATGCAGAGCTCATCTTCTAGCTTGTTCATTATTTACTGCCTATGAAAATTAAGGATTAGAATACTTTTTTTGTGGTGAAGATAGAACTTAATGGTGCATACGACATTGTGGTTTAGAGGAGCTTAATTGTCAGAGAGATAATCTGTTGCTCTTTCATGTCAAGCAATGGGGCATTTGTTTAGTAGCAGGAGAGAATGCAGGGTAGCATCAGCTCTGCCTTCCCCAACAGGTGGGCAGCCGAGAGGGCTGCTGAGTTTGCTCTTGGACTGTGACAGGTGAAAAATGCCATTTAATGAGTTTTCTTCCCAGTCAATTAGCAGATGGAGGGAGCTTTCCCATCTGTGCCTGACACAACCAGGATTTGCTGGTGGCCACATTTCCTTTGTGAGAGTGATGGGCAATTCATAGAGAATGGGGTAATGAAGAGGACTTAGCTGGCTGCACTGATCTATTTAATCTCAAGGATTTTTTTATTAAATACTTCCCACTAGTGAGAAAGAGCAATGTGGAAGAAGGGTTCTCCCTAGGTCAGTGCAGTGCTGTACATGGGCTACGGATGTCTAATGGTCTGTACTTCACATACTCATCTATCTGTGTATGTTTATTGGTTTGCTTACTAGCTGCAGGAGATATTGGTAAATGTTGCTGGTTTTTTTGACTACTACTGGCTTTCTCAGAGAAATATGTTATACCCACATCAGTAAAATATGCATAAATCCTTCAGAAGTCTTTATTAATCTTTTCCCACCCTTTTCTTTTCAGGGTGCCCTAGGAAAGAAAACTTTGGTTTGACATCAGAAAGCACACACACACACAGACACATACAAAATCATTAGATTACCATTCACATGAATGTAATGTGCCTTCCTCTCAGCAGATTCTCTTCTTAATTTAAGCAGAAATTTCTAATTGCGTATTTTATTCATTCCTAGACTCTCTTTATCCGTCTAATGCACGGACTAAATTTCTTCACACATCAGTTCTGCTGAAGTAATGGAAATTAGAGCACATTAACATATCACATCCTACTGCTGATACATTGTGTTTACTTGCAGTGATACACCGAATTTTCACAGAATAAAGGGCAAGATGAATAGCTGTGCTTTCTGTACAGCAACTCAAGACCTCTTTGCAGGTTTTCCTGGAAAGTAAGGTTCGTATAAATATATAGCATTCAGCTATGAATCTATATATTGGATGGCATTCAGTTGCTTGGTAGCAGTATTATTCCTGTTACCTACACTCTTAATATTTTTTTTCTTTCAAAAACTATTTTTGTCTCAAAATCTACTTGAGTACTTTTATTTCATGTTTTATTGTGGGTTTATAAACTAACGTAAATACAGTTTTGAGCAGAGGGAGTTGCTTTGGTTTTCTTTTTCTTCTCTTTTATTTTAAATCTGTGAAATATAGCCGCCTTGGGGATTCCTTTGAAAAACCTGATAATGAATGTAAGATGTGAGTGACTAGTGTGTGATTGTGTTGATGTTTTCCCTTCTCTTGAGCCCAGTTTGAAATTCAGCTCTGCACAGCAGGGATTGTCCTCAGCCACATATGACTGTTTTGAGGATTGTGTGCTCGAGTAGCTGTGCAGGCTTTGGGCAACTGGCAGCAGTTTGTCATAGCTGCCTTTAGGCTAGTAAACCTTGGGGATTTCAATCTCTGTCCCTCCCTGTCAATCAGGTCCATTTCACTTTTTAATGTAGTATTAAATATTTTTCAAACAAATGGTATTCATCCTACAGTAGGTGCAAAAATACCAAAAGGCAAAATGCACAATGTAGGGGGTTTACCTGTTTTCCCTCAGCTGTGTCACCGAAAATTATTTGCTCTGTGATGTAATTGTTCATATTTAAATTGTCAAGCTCAGTTGCCTGTTTTCTCAATGCCATATTTTGATTGAGTACTTTGATGCTGTGAATCCTGGCTGCATTTAATTCATTACAATGACGTGAAACTAAACTCTGAATGGCTTCCAAATTAATATTATTTAATTTTCTTTGGCATTCACACAAGCAGTTTCTTTGCCAGCTGAGTAGTAAGTATAGGCACATCTTTCACTTCAGTGTGACATGGTCAGATTTTAGAGCTATTGTCTTTTGCATTTCCAAAGTACTGAATATGCTGTTCTGAATATTTTTATTAATATTTTGCCTTCCTTTTAGCCCAAAATGTGAAAAGTGAAGAATAAATGGTGTGACCAGGTTTTGTTTGGTTGTTTGGGTTTTTCTTCTGTTTTGTTTTGTTTTGTTTTCCCCTGTGCTGTACAAGATGGAAAGAGAATTTCCATATGTACTGGTCAGGTACTGTGCAAAGATGATCACACATACTGAATGTCCAGGAAGAACAATTTGATGCTTATTTGTGACATATTTTTATATAATACAGAGAAAAAAGAAAAATGTATTTGTATGGCTTTGTGTATAGACATGCTACTTGATTGCAAAACCTCTAATTGTAATGTTGACAGGACTTCCAACACTCCATGTGAATTAGTTTTGATTTTAAGCTTCTTTTTGCCCATTGTTCTGTCTTGGGCAAGTCAGTGAACGTGGTTCACAGTAACTAAAGTTTAACTCGCGCTAAAATCTTGGAAATTTTATTTCAACAAGTTAGTCATAAAAAAAGCAATTTAGAAAGAAATTGTGTTTATATCTAATTGATTTCAGGAGGAGGCCAAGATGATGTTGTTAATTGCCTGATAGGATAGGGGAATCAGTGTGGCTTTCAAAGGCTTTTTTTGATTGTTGAAATCATACAATTCTTTTCATATCTGAAGGGAGTAGGCAGGCAAGAAGTCAAAGGTTGATCTCAGCAAACTGATGGAGCTGCACTGCTAACTGTGGTGTGCTAGAACCAAACTAACAAAACCTATCCTCTGGTGGCTTCTCCTAGTGGAAACGGGCATGGAATCTAAACTGTGGGGCTTTGTAGAACTTCTTTTGCAAATAAAGGGCAGTGCAGTTCCGGTTTTGTGGTACCCTAATAATTTCTGCAGCCAATGAAGCTCACATACTTGGACTTTGGCCCTGTTTTTTTCCTACCTTTTGAGGATTGTTACATTATTGTAGAAAGATGAGTTTGGATTGTTTTGTTTGTTTGTATGTGGTTTGGGGTTTTTTTGTTTTGTTTGGGTTTGGTTTTATTGTTTGTTTGTTTTTTTAGGGGGGTGTTAAATGAAGTGCAAATCATCAATTGAGGGATTTCTCTCCCCTACACACGGGAATAAAATACAAATCTGAAGAATCCAAAACTGAAATCAGTCCTGATAAACAAACAGGAAAAAAGGAAATGAAGCAAAGGCTTAAACCTCATGAGATGTTGGAGGCAACTCTTGCATCCCATTTCAGTATGGTAGTAAGGAGATGTTTTAATACAACATGCTGTGTTTGTCCTTCTTACGTTCTGCAAATGTGATGAGACATTTGACTTCTAAAACCCATGGCAGGGGGATTGGAACTAGATGGTCTTTAAGGTCGTTTCCAACTCAAGCAATTCTGTGATTCTATGAAAACCCTTGGTTCTGCTTGCTAGCTGAGGGTCATGCTTAAACATGTCTACATTTCCTGTAGTTGGCTGAGTGTTTTTTGGTGGATTGTGTCTTGGTTGGTTTTTGTGTTTTGTGTTTTTTTTTTTTCCTTTGGTTTTTAATTTCCATGCTGTTATTACTTTGTTACCTATTCAGTCACCTAAATATTGTACATTCTGAGAAACTTTGCCTCAGTATTCATGAGGCTGTCAGACTCCCATGATACAATTACAGAATATATGAGAGAGGTTTACAGACTATTTGGTCCCCTAGTTTTTAACAGTTTTACATATGATTAACTACTAACTGTCTCAAAATGCTGCTGTAAGCATCACCTTTATATTCCACCTGAGACAGGCTCTCAGGAGAACAATGAGACATTTGTGGTATTTGGGTGGGAGGGAGGTTAGAAATTGTAAAATAATTTCCTACTCATAAACTCCCAGTAAATTCTCTTTTCATTTTGTAATAAAACACTTAATTTCAATAAAGATATACATCAGGGGATTGCCCAAAAAATTGCACTGTATTTCTAGTCCTTAATGAAGGGTAACAGCGAAATAATAGGATGATTTTGGAAATTGTTTCTCACAAATCTTTGGATCTTTACTTATAGGAGTTCTAATACTGAGCCCTTTCATTAATACTCCCCTCACCATCTCACTTTCATTAATTCAGAACTGTAAGTTACTGATTGGCAAAGTCTGCTTTTGTTTTAATTTAAATTGCAGAGCATTAAACAACAGTGATATGTTACACTCAGATGGAGTGCCATTTTTCTGCTGAAAATAGAAGACGTACAGCCCAAGACCCAAATCTTTCTCTGCCACAAAAGAATGGATAGTCCTATAGAAAGACAGGGTCCTGCTCAGCCCTGGCAGCCTGCTTCCTTTATACTCTTGGGCTGGTTTATGTGGAAGATTGTGACCATGTCACTTTTTGTAACATTCTAGGTGAATGCCCTTCTTCATAGTCTACTTGGTCTTTGGCATGCTTTTCTAAAGAGCTCCCTAGTCTTGATTGATTTTATACATGGAAAAATACTGCAAGAGTGCAGTGGAAGTATTAGAGACCTCTTTCTAACCCTAAAATTTCACCTTTTATATGTAAAGCCACATGGAGGTGAGATGATTTAGGCACAGAAATGTTAGGACAACTCACAATCTTTTTCTGCAGTTCAAATGATTGGCTTATTTCTGGTTCTCTTTCCAAAGTAGAGCAGCTCACTTTGAGCTGGATCATCAGGCTGCAGCATCATGTTTGCTTAAAACTTGCCTTGTGGGTTTGAAATTCTTCAGTCTTAACCCTGGAATGAAGGTAGAATGTACCTTTACAAATGACATGAGAGACATAAGGTAAAGAGTCCAAAGATCATGTCCTTGGGCACGGAGGTGATTCCAATTAAATCCCCATCTATGTACTATGCTTATATAATGCATCTTAGTCTTATGTACCGGCCTTTGGAAAACCAGCCTGCAACAAATCTGGTAACAACCAGTTATCTTCAATATCTATAAATGCACACTTCTGCTATAATTTCATAAAGTTGGATAATAAATCTAATGGATAAGCTGAGGCACAGGTGACGTTCCCAGTCAATAATGAGCCTTCTTTATTATAATCCTTATTTATTTATTCTCTCTGTTTTTAAAAATAAGAAAAATTGACATATTTACTTACCAGTGTTTCATTTTGTTTTTTAAAAAATACAGTCTATTCTTATGCCCTCTAATTCTGCAATAAAGCAAGTAAGTTTCATTTTCTAGATGGCTAGTCTCTGGCTTGATACTTTTTCTTCCATTCTGGTTGATTCAGGTTCCTAGTGTTAACATCTAGGGTTCAACAGCTTAAACTAATGGACCTGTGTGTGTCTGTTCCAACAGCTCGCATCAGTACCCAATCAGTCAGCTTATTGCTGAATGGGGATTCTTTCCCCAGCGAATCTGCCTGTATTATTTTGAGGGATGTGCAGTACCTGGCTGATCTGTAGATGTATTTTTTAATTGGCAACATTTTAGATGGGCAGAACAGATCTGCAAAATACACACTTTTCTAAGGTAAGATATGCCAACTATTTTCCTTCTCCTGTATTTATGAATTTCAAAGTATATGGCCAGACTTCAAATAGCTGATGATCTTACTTGATAGGAAGGGCTTGCATAAAATTACAGTCATGTTCCTACACTTGCTTCTTTTAAAGGAATAGAAAATGAGGGATGCAATATGTGGATGACATATTCTAATCCATAGCTTGAGGAAATGGTCACAACTGAGCACTGTTGCATTTCACAGACTTAGAAAGAAAGATAATGCAGTAATTAAGATGCACAATGCAGTGGGCTTGCATGAGCATGTGGAGGGATATGAAACAGCCCAATCGTACGTCCTTCTGTCCTTCCTTCTGTCCTTCCTTCCGTCCTCCCAACAATCATGACAGCTTATTTTGCCTCCTTTTACTTGCACTCATAACCCAGTTTGTAAGTCACAGAACTAAACAACAAAACTGTTTGAAACAAACACCCAAAAACCACCAAACCCTGAAACCCACAAATGCTACATTCAACTACAAAGAGCTAGAAATGATTTTGCTCTACTATCTTTCTGTGCTTACATGAAAAGTAATTCTCTGTGTAATTATGTAATTCTTTTTTTTTTTATTTTCAAATAAAGGATCATACCAATTATGAGGTCTTCTCTTCAGTTGTTTTCTTCATTTGTAATACAATACATATTTATAAACTAGTAATACATATTTATGGATTCCTTCTAAGACAGCAGTATAGAAAATGGTTCACAGGGCTTTACTATGTAATTTTCAGAGCTTGTGGAAAAACAACAGTATCTGTAACCTTCTTTTGAAAAGATACAGCCTTAGCAGATTTCACTGTTAAAAAAAATAAAAATAGAGCATGCCTCTGTAGCTAAGGCCTGCTAAGGCTTTGATTTTGAAACATGGCAGGAATTCAATTGCTGTAAAATTGATTATTTATTTATTTACTTTTTTTTCCCTGTCTCCCCAAAGCACAAAGAAGGGAGAAGTGATGTAGGTAATTTCTAGTCTTTCTACTCACAATATGTAGTACAATCCATTGTGTTTGGGAGGAAGCCTGAGGACCAACAAAACATTGCTCTGACTATTTTAGGGTATGAAGCTGTCCTCTGGTGGCTGGGGGAAGAAGCTGATGTAAGTTACAGAGCATCCTCTAAGCAATTTAATAAAACTGGGAGACATAAAGGTGACTTCTGCTTCTTCATTCTCCTGGACTGACTCTACCCTACTATGCTTCTTAATTCACCCAGCACAGGATATAGCTTTTGGTTTCTGTGGTCCAAATTAAACAGAACTGAACTTGTGGATCAGAACTCATCACTTTTGATACATGTTCTTGTGGCCACTTTCTTAAAATGAGCATGTTTTCTAAAGAGTTGGACAAAAAAATGACTGGAGAAGAAAATATGCAAGTCCTAGGAAGTTGTTACAGGATGGAGCTGTGCCTGCTTTTTAAAAGCAGATAGCAACAGGAAAGAGTCATTTCCTAGACCTAAAATGTTCTGCCTTCATAGAATAGTATTACTGATCACTGTAACTTTTTTTGTTTCACTTTCACAAGGCAAAAAGTGGGCCTGTCTCATTCCTCGGTTGATTCGTGCTTGTAGTGTGTAGGGGTCAGTTCACTGTCCAACAGAATATCTCCCGCATACGCAGGAGGTAGTAAAAAATTTGGATTACTCTGGTTCTTAGTTGCTCAGAATACACATCTTCTGTCACATGAATGGAAGTTCACATAGCACTTTAAAAATAGCTTTTCCTGTTGCAGGGTGAGGAATATATCGCATTCATAACAAGGGAGCTGGGCACTTCTGTTTGTGCTGAAGCTCACACTGAGTAAATGGAGAAAGAAAGATGAAAGCCTGTTTCTCCACCTCTGCACATCTCTAAATTATGAGTCTTATAATGCCCCAGCTTCATGTTGGAACAAGTCTAGACCATGCTGTAATTCCTCCACCTCCTATTGCCCTTTTTATTCATCTTCTCCTTGCACCCACACATGCTCAGGTTTGGTACCCTGCAGTTCAGACACAGTTATTGTGACTAACAAGCCCTGGTGCTGATGGGAGTCTTCAGTTGCCTTGTTACTGCAGCACTGAAGGAGCTAGCCATAGGACTATAAGGCAAATTTTGTTATATATATGTAATATATTTTGAAACCCTGTATACTTGCTACATACTGAAGATTTTACATTTTAAGCTCTATTTTTGTGGTATTTTGTATATTATTTTAATAATTGCTTAATATCTTCATCAATGACATAGATGGCAGGATTGATTGTACCCTTAGCAAGTTTGCAGGTGACACCATGTTGAGTGGTGCAGCTGACATGCCTGACAGGGAGGATGCCATCCTAAGGGATCTGGGCAAGATGGAGAAGTGGGCTCATGTGAACCTCATGAGGTTTAACAAGGCCAAGTGCAAGGTCTTGCACCTGTTGGGGCAATCCTCAATATCAATACAGGCTGGGGGAAGAATGGCTTGGAAGTACTGGTGGATGAGAAGTTGGACATGAGCTGGCAATGTGCACCCACAGCCCAGAAAGCCAACCACATCCTGGGCTGCATCAAAGAAAGTGTGACCAGCAGGTCAAGGGAGGTGATTCTGCCCCTCTGCTCTGGTAAGACCCCCCAGTGTCCAGCTCTGGAGCCCCCAACGCAGGAAGGACATGGAACTGATGGAGTGGGTCCAGAGGAGGGCCACAAAAATTATCAGAGGGCTGGAACACCTCTCCTATGAAGAAAGGATGACAGATTTGGGGTTGTTCAGCCTGGAGAAGAGAAGGCCCTAGGGACACCTTATTGCTGCCTTCCAGTACTAAAAAAAATGGTGTGTATAAGAAAAATGAAGACAGTCTTTTTAGCAGAGCCTGTTGCAATAGGACAAGGTGTAAAGGTTTTAAAGTAAAAAAGGGTAGATTTTGACTAGATTCAAGGAAGACATTTTTTACAGTGAGGATGGCAAAACACTGGAACAGGTTGCCCATAGAATTAGTAGATGCCCTACTCCTGGAAACCTTCAAGGTCATGTTGGACAGGGCTCCCTGTGCAACCTAATCTAGTTAAAGATGTCCCTGCTTACTGCAGGGAGGTTAGATGACCTTTAAATGTCCCTTCCAGCCCAAGCCCTTCTATGATTCTTCATTAGTTTTGTGGAGTCTTTGCTATGCTACTGCAAAAATGTTTGATGTGCCAAGAAAAATGCTTTAAAAGAGATGTGAAATTTACAGGTGCTCAGAATCCTTTTGGTAAAGTAATTTCTATTCAGCTTTATCAGTGTCCAGACTAGTGGGTTTGTAAGATCTTCCAGCTTTCATTGTTCTTAGAAGTATTAGAAAGTTAAGATTTTGGAGGCTGCTGGTATCTTGCACTGTTTCAGGAAAAGTCGTATGGAGATTGCTTTGCTGGTTTGGGAGGATAACTGAAGGTATTGTTGCAGTTCTGCCTTTGCACTGCACAGTCCTTGTTGTCTAGAAATAAGCAAGGACTTTCATGTGAAGGGGAAGAAGAAAGGAGCTTTCTAATGAAAATTCCAGAGAACCACAGTCATTGTACTTAGTTCAAAAGACATTAAGTGGAGATGATATTTTTTCCCTAAATTTACAGCCTGTCTTATGTGGCTTGTGATTGTAGACAAAAGTAAGAAACCACACAACAAACTAAAACTACATAATTTAATATCCTTGACCGCAGCTGTACCAATTCGATGGATCTGAAAATAGACTTTCCTGTCTCAGGGTTTGGCACGCAGTCTGGGAGCATAGTGCTTTGTATTAAAAGCACGGCTACTAAACTGCAGAAGGTAAACTAAGTTATGGTTCTCAGCAGTGTTTCAGGTATTAGCATCCAGACAGGCAGACAGCTGAGGGCTATCTGGAGGTGAGCAAGTATACCTGCCAATCAGCATGGGAATTCATAGCAAGGCTGAGGCATTAAAGAGAAATAGGGGTGGTAGATACTTTGTATTTCCTGTCACTTTCAGAGGAAAAAAAATTGTTCATGTTTCAAATGGATCTGTACACAAGCATGGTAGGTGTCTAGGCTCTTTTAGGCTGTAGGAAGGGGTTTCTGTTTCTTTTCTCTTCCTTTCACTTTCTTAACTGAATCTGTTGCATGTAGCAAGAACAAAGAGTTTTCTAGTACTGTAAAATGTACAATGAGTTTATAGTGCTGGTGCATTCCAGGTGACCAGACAATAATCCTCTGCTGAGAATGATACCTTTTGGTTGCTACTGTGTTTTCTTAAGGCTTTGTGACTGTCATAGTAGCAGTCCTACATGGAACTTGTTTCCATTTTAAATGATTCAAACTTAATGTTGGTAATTCAGCAAGGTAAGCTAGTCCTAATGGCCATTACATGTTTGCTCACCATCCCTGTCCCACCTCTTCAATTTATAGTTATATCTACACATATTTTTGCTCAGTGTGTTCTGTTCATGTTTTTGAGTGGGATCCTGTGACCTAATCATCTGTGGTATGCACATCCACATATGAATTCAGCTACCTTTGCAGGTCATAGAAGTGGCACTTGGAGAATATGATTCACACATTCATCCTCTGACAGATGTCTAGAGCTGGTCAGGTGAATCACAGCCCAGAAATGCCTTTCTCTCATGGTGAGTCTAGGCAGTTAGCCAAGATGTGAACGTCTGCATTGCACAAGTCTGAAGCTGTGTCCTTAAAATAAAATGTCATTGCTATAATTTCCTGAACAATGCAAGATCTTGCATTCTGACACTAGGCTATTTAGAAAATTGTGCAAAAAAGTTTACTTTCAGAGTCTGAACTTTAAGAAAATAATTTAAATGTTGCTTGAGCAAGTCAAATAGATTAAAAGATATATTTATTTTAAATTATGGTTAAGTAATTTTTTTTTGTGAGAAAAGTAGGACTTGTACCTTATATACAATATGCAAAATATTTTTGCATATTATAGGAATATGTTGTAGGCACATAGAAACTTTTGTTCAGTGACTGTAAAGGCAGATGCTCCCTCTAGTGCCTAAGACTATTTTCTTGTAATGGTAATAGCTTTGTTGGGCTTTCTGCCATGTTTTACTATCCAGTTGCTTGTCCCTCAGGTTTCAATCTTAAAACAGGCAATATGAAACAGGGATAAAACCTTTAGTATTTTACATCTCCTGCATCTTTCCCATTCTGTGTAGGAGAAGACGTCAGGTAATGCATTAGGATAAAATATGGGAAAGTTAATCTAAATATGTTCTTTTAATTCATGTAGAAGATTTTATAGACTATTTAGTCTGTAAAATGTTCCTTTAAGTTAAATGTTATCTGGAAAAACCATGATATTTGCGATCATTTCTGAACCTAAAGAGGTTTCATACATGGAATATGAGTGACTGAAAGTACTGGACAATAATCTCAAATTCAGGTCATTGTTCCCTTTTTGATATTTTTGTTAATTGGTATTTTTAATGTGGCTATTGAAGACAGCAGATTATAGTTCTATGACATGTTCTAAACCAGTTTATAACATCACAGAAGAAATGCCTGAACTATCCAGACAGCCATATACAATGTTTAGTAAGGGGCTGTAAGCTATAAGCACCTATGCTAGCATCTGGTAGGAGGAGAGAATAATGGAGTGTATTTGTGTGCCATGTGAGATGCCTGAGGATGCATACCCTCCTTCCTTGTTAGGCTGTGACTGCAATCATCCCAGCACACAGTTCTTTCTGAAGGCACCCTTCTGACATTGTGTGCATACTAAAATTTTTAAATGTTATTTTAGAAAATATGCATTCTACAGTTTTGTGTGTAGCTGTAAATCATGCTTAAAAATAAATTCTGTTAGAAATAGAACGCGTAGGAAAAAAAAATATGTGCAAATGAATGTATATTCCTAGCTACGTTCCATGATAAATTCTAAATCCTAAGGTTATGAATAGCACTGCAGTAATGCATTGCCTACGCCATTATCAAGTTATGGTAGATGTGACAGCAGAGAGGCTTCCGAAGACATTTCTTCCATGTATGATGGTGAGTGAGTATTCTTGTGTTTTGTATCTGTTCTGACTAAAAGCTGTCTGAAATGGTGAGCTTTTAGTTTGAGAGGTTTTCTGTTATTTCCATAGGTAGTCCCAGTGTCCCTTCTCCTTCTTTATCCTTGCTCCAATCTTTCTTCCTACAAGGAAAAGAAATGGAAAATCTATTGTAAAGGCTCTGTGAATGTCAGCATACAAATCCAAGAAAAAGGTGTACAAGTAAAATGCATGTTCCACTTAGGTGCACTCAGAACATCAGTTATATTTTCCATTCTGTAGCTTGCATTTATACATCTGAATGGAAGGGCTGATACAGTGCAATTTGAAATACCTGCCAGCAGCAGTCTCTCTTCTTTCTGAATCCTCAAATCTTCCTCTTTCCCAGGGGGTGGAAGTGAGGAAGTGTCCATGTGTTTTAGCAGTCTCTCTTTTCAACATGTACCAATACACAGCATAAGAAAAAGTAAGGGAAAGGAATTAACTATGCTTGATTACATTTTCAAGTAGTCTGAAACTAGAGCTGAGCTAAAAAAAAAAAAAACCAAACCCAGTAACTGGTTATAACTGATTGTCTATTACAAGTTACTTTCTCATCATTGCCATTGACAAAGCCATTTGCCTGCTGTAAAGACTCCTTTTCTCCTTGTCGTGGCATTTTTATCAACATTAGTGGGTACAAGAACCCACTCAAAATCATGTTGTTGAAAAGCTGGACTCCACTACAGATAACCCCTCCATGAATTGGATGCTTCTTAGATTACCTCTCTTAAGTTCTGATGAGATATGTTTACATCCTATTGATGTCTCCATATGCCTTTAACTGTTTAAAAGTTTAGATGCTATGCACTTATTCATTTCCAGCTATGCATTGTAGATTTTGTGCAGTAAAACGTCACACTTATCTGCTTCAAAATTACTAGGTTGGGTAAACTCTTAGCCAAATGAGTCTACATTTTTGGTTGTTGGGTTGTTGCACATCTTTCCTAGGAGGGGAGCTCAGCCCCTAACATTTTATTGTGTGCTACACAATCACCTTTGCTTAGGTTCTTGGCAATTGCAATATATAATGTCAGTAGAGACAAATATGGTTCAATAGAATCATATTCTGGAATTCTTAAGACCAGGTAACATGTCAACATGTCCTAAAATACAGTATGGAAATGATCATTCATGAAGATGCCGTTTGCATGTGAATATCACATTTCTTTTCTTTGAGGAAATGGGAAGGAACTTATCCATCAAGAGCATTTGCATTCCTGCTTCAAATAAAGGGGTTTTTTTTCTTCAAGCTGTGTTGAGTCAGCAGGACGTGGCCCATCCCTACAGTTCCCTCCTTGCTGCTGCTTCTCTCCAAGACTATAGCAATGAGCTGATAACGTGGAATAGCAAATTATTACTCCCCTTCCTGCTGGCTCTGCTTAAGGAAGAAGAAAATGAGGACAAAATTTTGGATTTGAAATGCTGAATTATCTCCTTTTTTTATCTGATGATCAGCTCTTGTGTATTCAAACCAAATATATGGGTGCTCTTTCAGAAATGTTTAATGAAGTAGACGTTTTATTGCAATCCATTTTTAACATTGTCTTATAACCATTGCTGTTGCGGAACCAAGATGCTCAGACTTGTGATCTTAGGCCTGTTTCTACTCTACATGTTATTAGCTTCTTGCTGCTTCGTTAAAATGGTGATGTTCATTTAGAAGTGACTAAGAACAGAAGTGCACAACATGATGCTGCACTGATGCAGTTATCATTATAATTTCTGTCTAAACATCAACAGCTATAGAATTCAAACTTTGATAAGATTTTTAGATTTATAGTTTTGGTTTTATTAGTAAAGGGTAAAGTCTGTCTTTCAACTCTGAAAAAAGTGCATTGACTTTTGGGTTTTAAATAGTAGTTTATCAAATAAGGATAGGAGAATTTCATGTAGCAGAATACATATTTTTAAAATTACTGTGTCAGTAATTATTCCTAGGAGCTATCTTATTTTTGCTTCCTCAGTCCCAGGAATGCCTGGGCAGTTGGGCACTGACCTGACCCGTAATTCTGTTGTATTCAGGTCCCACTGTAGCTATTCTGATTTCTATCGCTGCTGAAGTTCAACCAAGACCTCCACCATTTATATGTCATGTAGTAATTTTTTTCCTGTAGTTTTACTTTTGTTCAAAAATGGTGGCTGTTGATTTTCTTGAAATTCTAGAATTCATAATGTTTTCCGAAAGTCCTCTGGTTCCGAGTTAGTCTTCCCTTGAATGCATTTGTACACTGTGTGAAAGCTGATTTTCCTATGATGCAACGTGAGGGTAGAACTTAGCTTGTTTTCATTTCATTCTAATAGTGACCTGTTTGACACAGATTGCAATTTACCTTTTTATAGATATAAATTCATATCTTGCATCTTATATCTTTGTAATTCATCTGGATTTTCTCAGTGAAGATGGACCTAGTGGAGAATGCTCTCTTTTGACAAAAGAGCTTTTAGATGCTAAGGCTACTGTCTGTATCAGACCTATGTTTCCTGCAAAATAAGGCAGACATAATAATGAAACAAAACCCCATCAAACCATTAGCATTACCCTACATTCCAAATTTAAACTATAAAAGCAAGCAAGTGCTGTTGCTCTCCATTTTCTTTTGTAACAGTTTATCGTATCAATAATCTCATTTACACCTTCCATCTGACATGTGCTACCAGGGGTTATCTTTTAAGAGTAAATCAAGCTTTTGGAAATATTCCAGGATATATCAGTGTGATGTATGTCATTGTATAAACATGTTGGCCAAGCTTACCTCAGTATTAGTCTAGTGAATTGAAGTGTGATCCTCTGTGTTCCTTTATTTCCAGTAGCTATTTCCCCTTTTCACACTTTCTTGAGAGTTGACCTGCTTATCTTGTATTCTTTTCTCTGATTTGTATGCTCTTTCTCATTTTCCATCCGAGTGTTATAGTGCTGTATGCCTTTCCTGACAGCCAATTAATTGGCTAGCTCTTCACGCAGCCAAGAATAGAGGTAGCAGTTCTACATGGAACCCTCATGTCCATTGATGTGTACAGCAGACATCCGAAGAACGGGGACACATTTCCCTGGTCTTGTGGCTGCATGCTGTTCACATCAATTTCCCATTAAAACGTAATTTAAAGGTATAGCCCCAGGCAGACTCAGGAGAGAGTTATAAAAAGAGTTTAATTAACAGTTCAGAGTAATATCATCTAAGGTTGAATAGTCTGTAACCAGCTCATTTTTTTGTTCACATTTGTCATTTCCTTTACTTGCAGATTAGAGGAGATTTCCTTGTTTGGTAAAGAATGCAGTGAAATAAGTCTTCGAAGAGGCTTTGTTGTACGTGTCTTGGAGCTAGATCACTGCGTTATCATGAGCTTTAAACCTGCCACTGCTTATCTCTCCTCTGCATTAGCTCACCTCTTCTGGTCAACATGTTTTAAGGGAAGAGATTCAAGTCATCTCACAGTTGGGCCCTCCGTGCTTTGAAAGCTTTGCTGCCATTCAAAAATGCATTTAGCCCAACTTGTTCCCAAGTACTCTAAAGAAATAGCTGTTCTCATGTGGGAAAAAATGGTAGAAAAACTGGGCTAAAAGGGATATAGGAGGCTTTGTATTCAAAGCAAGTGCTGCTGTCTCTCTTTCCTCTCCTAGGTGGTTCTACTTTTGATAAAATTTTCTTTGTGGGGATGGGGATTTGGGGATTTTGTTTTTCTGTCTTCCCTGCCCCCTCACCTTCTGTGTTTCTATGTTGTGGCAGCTTTTCTGCACACATCGAGCCAGGCTGAATATAGCAGGATGTGTTACTTTCATGGCTCCTAACAGCCTTCAAATCAGAATGATTTTCTGTCACACTGGCCTGACCTTTTCCTGGAAAAATTTATTACCTAAAAGAAGAAAAAAAAAAAAAAAAGACATCTAAGGGGTTCTGAAGTGCTCTCTTCCTTGAGGGCTAAAGATATACAGTACTTGTTGTCATTTAACCATCCACCCACCTAATTCATTCTAAAACGCTAGCTGAAAGTGCAACAATTTGTGGACATGACATCTCTTGCATGCTTGGTACGTTAGGACTACAAGTCTGACAATTTTATTCTCCCACAGAAATCTGGCTTGCTTTCTTAGATCTTCCCCTTTTTCTTTTCCAGGGAAAATAGGTAGACTCCTTAAAATCTTTTGGTTTTTACATAGATCACCTCTGAGGAATAGAGTGGAAGCAGTGAGTGGACTCTTGTTTTGCCCTGTAGCCTAGTATGTTAAGTCATTCCACAGTTAAATACAGCTACACTGGGATGTGTGTTCTGCACAAGTTAAATAAGCCTGACTTGTCAAGTATTGAGTTTGTTTTGATTGCAGAGAAAATGAGATGAGGCATAGTTTGATCTTTATTCTTTTGTGTGCCAAGTTTCTAAGTATGTTATGACAGTTTAGAAAAAAAAGCAAAACAGGAATCTTTTTATATGATTGACAGAAAGACCCCTTAAGAAGTGCTTGAAGTTAACTATCTCAGTGAAAATTGTTGTGGAGCTGAATCAGCTTCTGCAGTATCTAATTAAGATTGCCACAACATCCAGATAGTTTGTTAATTACCATTCTGCTTCTCCCTCCAGTTCCTGTGTCAGGTAGGCACAAAAGTTAACATGCACCTCCACAGTATGTATCAAATCTGTTAGTTTTCATCATGCTCTCACAATGGAAAGCTGTAAAGGTGATCAAAATTAATTTTAACAATAGCCTTTCTGGAGGCTTAGTAAGCATATGAAGCAAATGTTAATTTATGTGTCTATTTCAAACATATGGTGAGTTTATAATTATAACTGTAGAATGGTTTGGGGGAGGGGGGGAGTCTGTCTTTTAGAGCTGAGACCAAAAGCAACATTTTTCAAGCAAGCCTGTAAAACTCCCATGGTGCTGACAATAGGGATTTTCCAAAGTGAGCATAACCCAAGCAGTCTTGATGATCGGCGCCAGGAAACTCTGACTTCAGGGGTCTCTAGCATTCATGAGTTACAGGGAGTGGGTGAAGGAAATTAAAAGTAATTTAAAAATAGAGCTCTGTTTCTCAACTGTAGTGTAGACGTGCTGTCTCAGGAAAATAGTGACTGTGGTGCTGTTTTCTTTTCCCTTTCCCCACCTGCCCAGTTGCAATGCCAGGTTTCTGATCTGTATCTGTCCTATACAACAGACCCTGTATATTCAAAGGCATAATGTTTCTGTACAGAGATGAGACCATTACACTGAAAATGGATTTTACTGTCCTAGATGCACACACAGCACTTCACTGCAGGATTGAGCTGCTGTGAAAGAGGTCTAGTGCTTGACTTGTACCACTGCTGAAGGACACTAGAGGTGACATCAGCAGGAACAGGCACATCAATAGCTGCATTTTAATCTTCGGTTCTGTTTGCTCACAGGTAGTTGCTGACCTATACAAACAGCATATGTGCTACTCACTAAGCTATTCTGGTTAGTATATGCAGCCATCTGGAAACAAAGTTCTGCTTATCTGCAGTAAGCATCTACTCTGAGGAATAAGGAGAAATCAGTCCAAGTTTTTCCTGTGATGTAGGCTTGAGGACTTGGTAGCCCAGATAAAGATGAAAAGGAAGAGATAGGAAGCAACTCACTGGGTTGCGTAGTAGAAATCACTGTTTAGCTGTAACTCACACAGGCCTGAAACTACCAATTTCCAAGAATGACAGGAAGATATATCTGTGTCAAACTGTCACTCCATCTTGTATTATGAACTCCATCTTGCATTTACAACAAGAACACATCTGACCTTGCTCAAGAGAGTGTACTGAAGACAGTTTACCTTCTGAGAGGAGCACTTGACAGCTTTTCCCTGAAAGCCATTGCAAGGGGATCTTGGATATCAATTTGGCTTGTCTCTCAAAAGTTGGCCCAGCTAGCAGGGACAGTGAATTTTCTTTGGAAGCATCACTGAATAGCTAATAACACCTGGCACTTCTTATCCTTCCTATGTGGCAGAGAAAGTGCATTCAAGAGCTTATTGACCATCCCTCTGCAAAGATGACTGGAGAACAAGAAAGCAAGAGACACTCTGCCTGCCCCAGAACATGAGAAATTTTTGGAGTCGCTAAACAGTGAGATTAGACAAGAGTGGGCAAGGCCAGTACCTTTATTATTATGGTCTGAAATACAGTTTCTAAACCCCTTTCAAGTGTAGTGGCTATGATTAAATAATTCTCCTCTTTAGCCGGAATTGGTAGAACTGGGAACAAGAGAAACCTGCAGTCAGGGTAAGTACTGAGGAAGAATTAGTTCAAAATGGCACCTAAATGTTCAGAGGAAGTATACATCAGACCTGGAGAGAGCTGGGTCTGTTAGAAGCTAGTGGGTCTGTTAGAAGCTAGTGGGTCTGCAGATACTTTAGCTGTTCAACAGGGGACTGGGCCAAACTGTTGTGATGAATGTCTTTTGATGGACATCCTTAACTGCCACAAATGCAATCAGGAGAAATTCAGCACATTGCAGTTTTTAAATCTGTTTGCAGTGCTTTTTCATTTCACCAGCTGCTGTGTCCTTACTTTGTAGTAGCTTCCAAAGTTTTAATTATTCTTGCTTATGGTTAAAATTACGCTTGTGTGGTTAAATGCAAGCGTGTTGTATCTAATGTCAGAGATAATTGCTGGCTGCCTCAAGAGACTTGATAGATTCATTACCTCTACATATGGTAGAAAGAAAACTGTCAGATTTTATTTAAGCTTTGAAAAGCCTTTAAAAAGAGTAAGAAATTGTCACAGAAAGAGCATCAGTTTGCTAAACAAGGTCCCAAGCGTTGCCACACTAGTGCAGTATATTTAAGTTGATACATCTTTCCTGCTTCTTACAAAAAATAGTATGGAAAGAAAAATTAAAGGATTTATGGATCCCCATCTGATGCATATAGGTCGTCCAAAATGAAGGCATGTCATGTTGGACTCTACCATTTTGAATGCCTGTGAGAGGTCTGTCAAATATAGTGAGGTATTTTCTTAGCAAAATCTGTGATGCTGTCACTTCCTAAAAATATGGCCAGATCAGCAAACATTGCAAGCAGCAAGTTGACTCTGACATCTTGTTTTATCTATTTTACTGTATTTTTGCAGTGTGATTGCACTTAGTGGATTCACTGAGTTTGAAGTTGTATTCTATGAAAGCAGATGAGACAAGTTCCTGTCTCAGAAAAGTAATTGAAGTTCTTGTAAGCACCTAACAGAAATTTAAATTGATCTTACTGCTGGCTGCATAGTCCCACTTCCCTCCTTTCTTTGCTGTATGGTCTCATCCCACTCACTTGTGCCATTTCTGGTATTCATCAAACCTGCATTTCACCACACCAAGCTAGTAAAAGTTTAGGCTGTCATAGAGCCTCAGCCTGGAGGTGCAGTTACGTGTTCCAGCTGAGCTCATCAAGAAAGTGTAAAGAGGAGTCCTCCCTTTTTCCTCCTGTCTGGTGCTAACCACATGCTTCTACCCATCTCTTTTGCCACAGCTTTGACTCTCACCAGCTTTTCATTTAATTTGTTTAACATGCAAATTCAGCAGAAAGTTCTTCAATTCCTTTTCTCAGGCTGCTTTCAGACGAATGACTCTACTAGGTGCAAATTTACAGCACTTAATGTGGTGCAAAGGAGGATGAGGGGCAGAGGAAGTGACTGACATCAAGGAGGGAAATGTCAGAAGAGTTCGCAACACAGGGAGCTCCTTTTTCAGTAGTAGACTACTTCATATCAGCTTGGGTCATAATGTGTCACTTCTCTCTAGCAACTTAACCACAGTAGCAGGTAAGGCTGAGACCAGGAAACAGAGGTGCTGAGAAGCCAGTAGCGTCTGAGCAGGGAGCTCAGAAGTAGCTTTGGAACCCTGCACTCACCAGACTCTGTTGTCATTGCACTTTTTTATAATCTTTGTGAACTTGTGACAGGATTTTGAAAATTACAGCTGCTGCAGAAAAAAAGCACAATAGATTTTATTGGATATTTTCCCATTTTAATCCCTCTGCCTTCCTTGAAATATTTACATGAACATAACAGATACTAATAAGTTTATTTTTTTTATACACTAGAAATATTACAGGCTAACTCCTCTGTGTGATTGAAATATTTACGTAATAAAAGAGAACTGTGTAAGGGTAAGAACAACAGGTACTTCCACTGACACAGAGGAAATGTGAAGGCTGTAGGGCAGTGTGGTGGCCAAAGGTTTCCCAGCGGCATTTGATGGAATTCTCAAAAAACTTGAATCCTCCCTTTGTGCTGAGCTGTCATGGGTGTTTAAATCTGTCATGAGGAAGCAGAGAATTGATCAAAATATAACATGCATTTGACATAGTGGTAGCTACAGAAAAAGGGATTAAATCTGTTACAGATGTTGATATATTTCAGTTACCCCAAGTGGAAGTCTAGCTTGTCCTAATTAAAATACAGAAAGCTGGAATGCATATAAAGAAGAAAGTTCTTTAGAGCAGATATGGGTTCTTTTAGCTGGTTAGCCAGCCAATTCCCAAATTTAGAATGACATACCTTTGGACAGAAGAGTTGGATGTTGAAGTATAACTGTCTCTCATTTTTTCAGCATTTAAGTTTAAGGAATCTCTTTATCCACAAAAGACCCATTTGTAAAAAAAGTTGTGCCTAACATCTGTAGCAAGCTGTTGGGAAGCTGTGGAAATCAAAATTGGTGACAGCAAGGAGATTCACAGATTTTCCAGTTTTAAAGTCTTTCCTTCCAGCCTGGCAAGCACCACACAAGTGTACCACTACCATGTATTAATTACTCAGATATGAATTGTATATTAAAGGGGATGAGAAAGCAAATAAAGTAGCTATATTGCTATACTGAATAATATAGAGCAGTGAAGGCAGGTGTGAAACTTTTTCCATGTTTGACACACTTGCAAAACAGAGGGCTCCTCTACAGGGTAGCATGTAGGAAAGCAGTTTATGGTGTTATGTAATGTGTGTAGAGTCATAAAACCCACTTGTAGGATTTTATTTAGAAGTAAAAGAGCCTTTGTTTGTTGTTGTGTAAGCCTCCTTTGAGGAGATGTTGTATTGGTTCTTTTGTCCTCAAGTTTATCAGTGAAAAATTTTCTGTGCATTCTGCACGTTTCTCTGTTTCTCTCTCTATGCTGCAGTTTTCACTATTGCTACAGGGAAGAAAGATTTTGAGACCAGTAATTCAGAAATTTTGCAGATGTCATCCAGACAGTGAAATTTATCTCACCATAGTCCGAGCTGTAGGAATTAGCTTGTGAGGTTAACAGTGAAATATAAAATGAGATTGGGTGCAGTCTATTGTCTGTGATTTATTTGTGGTAATAGCTTCTGTCATACAACTAATCACTTTACAAGTGTTCAAGGAGGACATTCTTTGCTCTAGGGAACTTATAACATAAGGAAACCCGGTCAAGGGAATGGGAAGACAGTGACAGGCAATTTAAAGCTTTGAAGGTGATGACAAGAAGCTTAAATTTGATGTGATAGAATTGGAAGGCTTCAAAGAGGGAGTGACTTGACATGATCGAATCGACAGGTGAGGAAGGTGGCTGTTGCAGCTGTGTTTTACATGAAATGAGGGGAGCCTTTTGGCAAGTTGAGGAACAGGATTTACTCAAGGTGGGCTCTGATGAGGGTCTGAGTAAGAGACTTGTCTACAGGAAACACAAGCAGGATCTTGGAGGTGTTAAGAATGAAGTAGCAGTAGAATTGGAGTGTGACTTAGTTGTGTAGTAGAGGAAAGAGCAAAGTGCAAATTAAGATTGTAAGTGTAAGCAATGGTGCCATAAAGAAGTAGAAAACCAGGAAAAATGTTTATAAGGACAGGTATGGATACTGTTGTGAAATGTTATATAATATCCATGTACTTTGTTACTGGACATTGAAAAATAAGATTGGAAGTGCCACATCTTTCACTTCAGTTTTCCAGGCTATAAGACAAAATCAGAAGGCAAATCTTCCGCTGTGTGGAATTAATCAGAAGTGCAGAGCAAAACTGTGTACACTGTGAAAAACAGAGGAGAAGTTTAGAGAAAGAAAATTTAATCTGCCATAAATTGCTTAAAAAACTTCTCAGAGCAAAGTCATGTGAATTTTACTGATGGGAAAAAGTTAATTTCAGGTCTCAAAAGTCAGTGAGATACAGAGAAGCTGTGTTCAAGTGAATTCTAGGCTCTCTGGCCAAAGAAAGAGCTATAGAAAACTCAAAGTCAAGTAAAATAATTTTAGTACCTCAAGTTCTAAAATATTTTGTCTTTCTTCCATGTGCAGCAAGAAGTACCCTTGTCAGAGCAGCAAAGGCCTAACTGAATGCAAAGAGCTGGTACAAATCACAGCAGCACAGTAATTTTAAAAGTTTGGTTTTGGTTTTTTTTTTCCCCTGATGCTTGTAGTTATGTTGGGGGTTTTTTTAGGGGACTTTTTTTCTTTGGATCTTAGAAATCAAGGCTTACGGAGATTATTTTGGAAGCATCCTAATAGACTGCTGGGATTCAAAGCCACAACTCTATGAGGGGAGTTTTCTAAGCAAATAACTTCAGAAGTGTTGTCTTTGAGTATGCATCTAATTATGAAGCAGTACCTATGGAGAAGATGCCAGTTTCATTAGTCTGAGTCACATCCCTTAGCTTCTCTGAAGTCTGAGGGACTATTTCTTCTTGGTGTGTCAGTGGAGTATTAGAAAACAAACTCCTCATAGTTTTCTTTAGATTTCTTCATATGCTTTTTCTCTGCTTGCTTAACTTATTGGATGGGAATAAACTCTATGAAAAAAAATATTCTCTTGTGGGTTAAAATTATGCAAGTTATTTTGAAAAAAGAAATAAAAAAATCACACAAAAATAAAATTAATAGTCAGCCCTTTAAAGATGCTCTAAAATTGCTGCCAACATAAGAATATATGGAAAGCCATACATAGATAATTTTTATCTGTATCAGTGCATAACAAAAAATTACGGTCTGCCAGCCTTTTTCATGATTCCTTTCTTAGTCTTGGACTTCATGAAACACATTTATTTTAGTTTTATTTTCTATTATTCTCTGAATAACATGGTGGCTGAATGTCAGACTAGAGTGAAATATCCTCTCCTCTACTGTGGGCTTTCACACAGGCTTTTAATTCCTGGTGTTACTGCAGAGTGTCTCTTGTTTGAGCTCTCGAAGTATGCTGCAGTTCCCTCTGTCTGTCTTGGGTGTTTATGGATTGCTGCTTTTAGGAGTAGAAAAGTTTGCATTACTTCACAAATACAGCCCTTAAGTATGGTAACCAAAGAGGCAAGATACTCTAATGGCACAAACAGCCTTACCTTTCATGTTGCAATCGTGCGTGGTGACCAGAAAGTGATAGTTTTCTTACAGGAATTAGTGGCCAGTGGGATAGGACTTGCAGAAACTTCCTTCAAGACAGAGTATCTCATTCATAAAGGCAGAGGGAAGAGAGAGAGATCTCACAGGCTTCCTGGGAGTCATTGGCAGTTACCGCAAATAAAATTAGCGGGCAGAAGCTGTACTGATTTATGGCCAGTCTGAATGTGAACATGTTGGGTTGCATTTTTATTCTGATAAAGTTGCAGAGACTTTGCCAGAATGCATCCACTATGTTTTAAGCATGAATGGAGGTTAAAGCATTTACAAAGATACACAGTGTGTTTTCACATACATATTTTTGCAGGTCCTTCCTTATGACAGTGTTTACTTTCAAACTTCCATGATGAAGACTTCTAAGTATTATTAACTTATCTCAGTGTAGCTACCCGATTACATATAACCCAGCTTTCAGTTTACAAAGTCATGTTACTCAGTGATGATATCCTTCTGAGATTTATATTCCCTTTCCATGGATGTATCTTGGAGAGAACAACATGAGAAGGGAACACTCACAAGGAAGTGGCTGTATGTTCAGAATAATATTTGTCATATTAAGTCATATTCTGAGTATTTATGTATTATTTGCATTTTTCTACAAAGTAAATGTGATATGCAGGCGTTTTGAACTTTGAAAATAAAATGTTTGAAATACAGAAACACTGAAATATCAATATATAATTAAAGGTCTCTACTACCATAGCAAAGATCAGATATTATTAAGATTAAAGAGAAAAACCCCTTGTTTGTGTATGGGTGACCAGTTGAAGACGTTCAGGACATGAATAAGGCAATCTTTTTTTACAAACTGTCTCTTTCAGTGGCTATATGCCTATATACTAACTATATAAAATGTTCCTGGGTAATAGGATTGCTAAATGTTGTATGTATAGGAAATGTTTAAAAAAAAAAAAAAAAAAAAAAGAAAGAAACACAAAGGATTGAAAACAGGAGGTGATATATTAGAAAGGACTTCAGATGTGGAAAACAGAAACCCAAATTATACAGTGAGAAGTTATTCCATACAAGAAGGTTTGTCTCCCCAGAGTTGTGTCCTTATTCTTCATATTAAATTCAAAAATATCTGATTATTTGTATATTTGGGTAAACACTTGACAGTTCCTCTGTGTCCAAACTATTATTGTTTGGATGGGCTGAAGTAAAAGGCTGTAATAACGAAAGACCTTGAAAGAGAGAGGAATTTTACTTGTGGATATTCTGTTCCACCTTTTTATGTAATAGCAGTCCACAAATCTACCAAAAAAAAAAAAAAAGAATAGCAGATGTGCAAACTGGAAAAAAGTACACTTTCATGTAATAAACTGCAATATAATAGTTAATGGTAACCTTTTAAAGCCATTGCTTTTAACATTTTAGCAAAAATAAGAATGTTTAAGACAGACATTCAAGCAAAATGGTATACAATTTTTTTTCTGACATATATGCTTTTTTTCAAATTCTTTATATGCTCTTGGAAGAGGAATTTAGCTGTATGTTTTGAGGAAATACTGTTTAGAAGGCTCTGTCCCAAATTCCCTAAAATACATGATCATGTGGTACACTTCAAGTATTAGAACTGTAAGATTAGCCATTTGTGGGCTTCCAGAGGTGGAAAGAAAGCTAGTTAATTGTATGGCTTTTTTTAAATTTCCATTTCATGCTTTCATTTCACATCAGAGAAAAGTTAACAAAATTGTTAGTTTTAAAAAAAAAAAAAAAAAAAAAGAAGAAACCCCGAAATTCTTTATTTGGAGGCACAAAGAAAAGGCA
>JANHGN010023442.1:43141-97237 GCA_024605025.1 Megaceryle maxima
AATAGCTTTTAAAATTTAAAAATTACCTTTTTTTTTTTGTGGGAATTTTTTTTTTTTTTTTTTTTTTTTTTTTTTTTTTTGGTGGTATCATACAAACAGAGTTTTCATGCAAAAATGTCATTAAAAATGAGTTCTATGTGCAATTTACGCTGCACATAATGTAATGATACCAGCATAACACAATACCAGCGCTTGTTTACAAGAGCTGACTTGCAGTTATCTAGAGGAAGGTCATGTGCCTGAAAAGCTTTTCCAGCATCACCAATTTTTACTAATACAGAAAATGAAACGTATCAAGACATCCTTATCTCATTAAGAATAATGAGGTTGACACAGGCCACAGAGGAGTGCTGAAAGAAGCACTCCTGAACTGCCTAAATGGTGAATTAGGCTGAGCTTCCTTTTCATACATCTTCACAAAGAACTTCTTAAAAAGAACATTTATTGTTTTGTAGATTTCACCCTTTGGGCACCCAAGTTTTTGGACATCCTTTACGGAAATTAATTTCTTGAGTTTTTTGTTTTGTAGCTATCATATGCAAAAGTAAACTAGAAGTCAGCATGCTGTCTTCATATATTGCCTACTTCTGGAAGATTGAGACTATATATTTTGTGTTTGCTTGGTCTTCATCTGAAGATATACTTCCCTTCATTCCCCCTTATTCCTCTCATGAAAAAAAGGATCAAAGATTTTTCACGGCATCCCTGTCTAAAGATGCCTTTGTATTTTCCACAGAAGACTGCTTCAGTTCCCACTGGCTTTAAGTGAAACTTCCAGGTGTGCTCTTGTAAGGTGCAGGGCACTGCCACCTCACAGTGTCCTCACTGGGAGATAATGGCTCGTCATGCCCTTGAAAGTTTCAGGATGCCTTGCAATTAATTATTATTTTAGTAATTTTATTAGAAATTGGTAAATTAAAAGGCAGCACACATGTGGAAGTCATGAACTATTTAACTGCTGAGTTAGTTTAGCTGTGTTAGCTTTGCATTTTGATGACTTCTGATTAAACCATTTTCATTTTTTTACCTATCGAGATCTTATACTTGTCCACACTTTATTGGCCTAACTAGCATTGTACATAGCTCCCTCAGATAACTCATAATGTATATGCAAACCCTACCTGCATAGGACTTTTGATCATATGAATTTGATTTTTTTTTTTCACTCCTCTGAGAGCTGTAGACCTGAATTATCTCTTTGTATGTTATTTTCAGTGCAGTGATGCAGGACAAAGCATTATTTTTGGGGATAATACCTCTGAAATCTCTAGTGCCCAATCTTTATTATTTGTTAGTGCTGGGATGATTCAAGCTATACTGTGGGGTAATATGCCTCTGTTTTCTGACTTTTGAAAGCTCATAATGCAGGAAAATTTCACTGACCAACTGATAGTCCCATCTGGATATGTGGAAAGCTCCGAGACTGTTTTGTTTTGTTTTAATTCAGTGTTCTTTTTTAAATACTGCAAGACTCCAACCTTAGGTTCACTTAGAAACAAATATTATGTTTTTCAATAGAAGATTAGTGCTAGCACAAATTTAATTGATTGTGAATAACTGTATTCTTGTTGTGTTGAAGATGAAAGAAAAGATCAAGTAAGGTATTAAATTTGTAGCATGTCAGGCACAAGTCCATTACACTATTTTGTATGCTGTGAACTAAGGAGTAAGCTTCAGAAAGTATCATGATTTGTTGTCTGAAGACTTGCAAGGTTTTTCATTCTTACCCCATTATCTTTAGTTCATTTTAAAGGATTTTCTGCAGGATTGTATCCATGCAACTGAAAGCTCATTCTACTCTATTATTGGACAGAATGATAACCTAGGACCTTAATTCATTTTGTGAATATGCTGCAAGTTGGTGATGACAGCAGGCAGATAACCAAAGCCACTTACAA
Organism: Megaceryle maxima; assembly: GCA_024605025.1. NCBI lineage: Eukaryota > Metazoa > Chordata > Aves > Coraciiformes > Cerylidae > Megaceryle > Megaceryle maxima. Next base: position 45,040 of record JANHGN010023442.1, read on the forward strand.
AAACAAGTAAAGACAGTGGCCTAGATTTCCAGCTGCTCAAAAATGCTTGGCTGTAGCTCCTGATTCTGATGAAAGTCTGTGCCAGGGTAGGCCCAGTGCAGTCTTTGAGTCTATTCTGTGTGTAAATTGACTACAATGCTTAGTAAAAGAGACCCCTGACAGTATTATCTTACTTCCTTTAGCATATTTGTTATATTGGGTAATAGAGAGGTAAAGGTTAGATATGCCAGGTGGGACAATCTGCGTACAATCTGTCCCTGCTGACCTGCCAAAAAGGCAGGTTAGTGCACCCGAGGATTTCACCCAGGTTATTGAAAGTAGTAAGACTTGAGAAGCTATTGGGGTGTGAGTGCATATACTTGAAAGGGTGGAGATCTGCTGTAGGTGGGGGAACTTCCACACTTCAAATCTCCTTTACAGGAAATATGCATATTCCCCAAATGAATTTAAATATCCACCACTTTAATTTGAATAATCGGGGTTTTTCATCCTCATCTATTTGTAATATGCTTTTGAACCTCAGGAAAAGCTTATTCCAGTTCGATGATACCTAAGAGCTTAGATTTTATTTTGCTTTTCGTAATTCTTGCTATTTATAAATATGTACATGAAGAACTAAATTGTAGAACAAACAGAGACTACAAGAAATACTTTCATTCATCAAGTTCATGGCTGCTATTAACAGTCTTTACTCATTAAAAAAAATGGGTATAAAGTATTGCTATTCATGGGGGTTTATTTCTCATATGAGATTTTTGAGACCTGTTAACCATATTAGCTAGTACTTTTAAGGAAGTCCACATTCCTTAGTACTGAATGAAAAAGTGTTAACTTTTAAACCTAAGCAAAGGATATAACACCACAGTAGAATTTATGTTTACAGAACACAACCAATAAACCACAAAATACTATTCAGTAACATCTGAATTAGGGAGTATATACAGGTTCCAAATTGTATAGAAATAATAATCTGTAATTAATGATTTCATTTTAATATCAACTAAAGAGAATCATGAATAGTTGGAATGAGAGAACCTATTTTTAATAAGTGAGTACATCTTCTAAGTGCTAATTAATTCATTACTAGTTCATCTTTCAGCATTCATCTCCTTTTTCTTTTCTTTTGAAGACCATTGTTGAAGCACCTTTTTGCTCAGTGCCTTGATTGGCTTGCTTTTTAAAAATTATAAATGTCACATTTATTTGGAGGAAGCTGTTCAGTCTTCCCTTTGTTTTGTTTTATTAAAGTATATAAAAAAAATCATAGTGATCCTTGTTTCCCCACACCACAGAAAAGCAGGTAACAAAGTAATTAAGGCTTTAAGGATGGCAAGAAATTACACTTAAACTGCAAACAGAAGTCTTCAGCATTATAGGCTGAGACAATCTCTGATGAAGTCTGTTTTCATTTTTGCAGAGCCTGTAGGATTCCTAGTAGGGGCTTCTTTTGTTGTGACTTTACAGCCCTTATTTTGCAGTCGGTTCCCCATGGTAGGCCGTTGGCAGTGTCAGTAGGTGGGAGCCTCACATAGTCTTTCTGCTGCATCTACTGACAGCTTTAAGCCACTTGAGGGTCTCTTTGGCATAATCAGCTCAGATATTAATGGAAATTAGATGGTATATGTATTATGGTAACTACTCCTTGGCTACTTCAGCTCCTGTCCTAGTCATGCCCACAATTCACCAGGAATGTTCATATCACAAAATAATGATAAAAGGTGTCTGAGGGAGAGCTTAAACAGAGTGGTGTCTCTTCTACCTCGTCACTCTTACCGTACTCAACACAGGTTTAGTTCATCTGGTGGCTTGCTTTCTCCTGAGTTATTTTGTTGAGACCATTTGGATTAGTATCCAGAAAGGAACAGAACTGTAACTGAGCTATGAAAGCAATGTAATGATCAGTGCACAGCTGATGCTCTGATTCAGTCTTTGTATGTGAGTGCTTTTTAGGATATACAGGAACAGGTAGACAAGCAACTGTCCTGAGGCATTAGTTTAAATTTTTTTTTTTTTTTTTTTTTTTTTTGACAAGTGTGGTATGCTGTGGAAGAACAGAGTTACTCCTCAGGGGAACTAGCACATTCTTTTACACAGGTTGAGGCCTGTTGTAACCAAATTGATAATACTGAAGACACTATTTAAGAGTGAGACACAACAAAACACCACATTGTTTAAAAACAATATTATTGGAAATAATGATGGTAAATATGATTTGCTGGTGGTAAATTGAAATCACTGATTCAGTTACATCTTTGGATAATAAATTAACTGGGGGAACAGGTCACAGCAAGTGCCAACGCATCACAGCCCTAAGGCATAAATAAAAGTTATCTAATTGATGGCAAAGATAAATCAGAATAGAAGCAAGTGGCTTGTTAATGTGCTTACACAGAATTAAATACAGCTAGTGGAAAAAGCTCCTCCTCTCTGCACTTCAATGTCCTAGGCAATCCTAGTCTGTCGCTTTTGTCCAGTTGAATTTCTCATTTATGTGGGTTCTTTTGAGAGGTACAACAGGTATCTGTGAGATATTCCATTCTTACTAGACTAAATCATGGTTAACTTGGTATGGAAACTGTCTTTAATCGCTTTCATGATTTTCTTCTGTTGCTTGAGAAGTCCTGAATATATTACCAGGAGGTGTCTTTGAAATCAGTGTGGTACCCTGACTCACTCCACTAACTGAAGTAAAGACACACCTATCTCAATAGAGTGAATTAATTCCTGAACCAGCTTTGGTGAGGAGCTACGGTTGTTCCTAGTCAGTGCAATTGCCTGTGCAGTGGGAAGAGGATGCTCTCTTCAAAAATGCTTTCCTTGGACATAAGATCAAAGTCAAGTTTCTGTCTGATGACTGAGTAACCATTAAATGTAGCTCAAAAAACATGGTATGGAATTTATCCTTTCTTTGTAAAATACTTTCTAGTATCCTTCATTGCTGATTTAGGCATTATGATCATGTGGTTAGCAAATGAATGCTTGAAAACTTCAATTTATTGCATTAAAAAAAAAAAAAGTGAGTCTGATTCTGCAGACTTAGACATTTATCCTTAGGAAAAGTCAATGGGAATTTGAGTATCATAGTTCTTCAGACTGAGTTCCTCATTTCTCTACTAATATATCTTTTAGATCAGAGTCAACTCTAGCACAAACAGGTAGGTATCACTGCACACATTGTGATGTCTTGGCTGCTATTTCTGGTTATGTTCTGATCACAGTGTCACCAAGGAAGACTCTCAGGTAATTCTGCTGCATTTAAGGAATTTATTATTCCTGTACACGTAATGGAACAGAACTTGTGCTACTTCAAGCTGACAATTAGTGAGGATCTAGCCACTTCACAGTGGTTATACTGTGCTACTGCTTTGAGATGGGAATCTTGTGATTGATATTCAGTGTTTCTGCAGCTGTAAACATAAATATGCATGTTCAAGTAACAGCAGCAGATTTAAGCTTCAGTATAAATCCCAGAAGCGTTTTCAGTTTCGTAGTTAAAGGCAATCACATGTCCCACATAAGACAAAGTGTGAAAGAGTATAAAAGTGTTACAAATGCATGTAACTGTTGCATTTGAACAACAACAGCAAAAACCAAAACCAAAACAAAATGCAGTTCAAAAGTGTCAGTGATAAGACCTGAAAGACTTTGTGGTTCTTCAACACTAGCACTAGCTATCTGGTTTTTCATTGTACTTCGAAAACAGTTTGGAGCTGCAATTTAGTAGGAAAACCAAGTAATTATCTCTCTTTGAAGTAGAAGGAGTAATGGCTCAACTTTTCCTATCACAGTAAGTTAAGAAAAGGAAAATTGCTTTACATGAAATTATTTTGTAGTTTTATAGAGACGGAATGACTGAGCAATCATGCTAACCTTACTGACTTATTTTACCCACCTTCATGAGTGCACATGTCATTCAGACAAATGCTAGTCACCATTGCCCAATCCTTTGAAGCATGTTGCTGGTTTCTCTTTTTCATCATGAAATGCACCTTCATACACTGTTGGCTATGTAAAGAGAAGGAGGATGAATATAAAGAAAAAGGATTGTCGTGAATGGGAAACTAAAGTGGGAGAAAGCTGTGTCTAAAAAAAGATTTTGTACACAAAATTTTTCGCCACAACCTATAGATACACATAGCTACAATATTCGATTTTGATTGCAGGAAAGTAGAATTACATTGAAATAGCTAAAATAGGTTTGTCCTGACTGAGATTCCAGCAGCCTTTGCTAGAGCTATTACTCGACACCTCTGAAAAGAGTTTCTTTTTTGCAAGGATGGCTAATTGAAGGTGCTCAATTCTGAGGTAAAATATATTTTTTTTTTTTTATTATTATTATTTTTTTTTTATATGTACACAGCTATTCATTCCCATAACTGGATATAGAAGACTTTTTCCTGGTGGGTCCCACAGTGCTCATACTCAGTGGTGGAGTAGAATCGTGGGTCCATGGCAGCCTCTGATTTTGGTATAACAGAAAGAAGCTCTTGGAGGTAAACCTACTAAGAGGTAGTTATCATCTGCTCCTTAGCTTAGAGGCTGAAAAAGACCCACAGGTGATGGAGTGGAAGGGCCTTTGTGGAGGGCTGCAGGGCTTTTGTGGAGGGCTACAGAGCCAGGTCCCACTTTGGAAATGTGTTCTATACCTTGAAGACCTCCATAATTCCTTGCCCAAGGCCAGATGTGGCTGCTGCAGAGGAGCAGGTTTCTCCTGTAATGAGTATAGCTGTCTCTCTAGCACTAAAATGCAGTACTTATTATAAATGGCAGCAGTGAAAAACCTCCTGAGATTATTGTCACGGCTATGTGCTATCACATGCCTTGACATCCCCATTCAAGGGATTAGAGGTACAAAGAGAATGCTTAATGAGCTGATTAAATCAAATAAACAGAGTTTTAATTCTCATTAAAAAACATTAAATAGCTACTACTTTTACCAACAGAGGGGAAAAAAGCCTGATAAAAATCTGCTGCTGTAATTCAGAAAATATAAGGCACTGTTTGTATTAGAAATATTGGAGAAATTTAAGTGTATCTTGCTGAATGTTGCAAACCTTTTGCATTATAAGCAGCAAAAATGCCAAGGTACATTTTGTATTAATCAGTCAAAATGCAGAAAGTAAAATCTAAAACCTTGTAGAGCGGCAGAGGATATTCCTCAGGGGCTATTTCTGTGAAATTGCCTGACTTTTGCCACTGCACAATCTAGATATCCAGCTATTGATTTAAGTCTAATTATATGCTTTTTAGTAATGGTTTACATGTGTATTAGAAGAGGTCTCAGGAATGGAGTAAGGAGGTTGAGAGACAGAGGTAAAATGCAGGGACAATAAGGAATGGAACCAGATAAATTCAGAAATGTGTTTTAATTGTTGTGAAACAATTTTTTTGCTTCTATGATGGAAGAATCACATAATAAGAAAGCCCTTTTACTGCAGGCATAAACATGCTTTGTTTAACATTTTGTTATTAAAAATGAACATTTATTCTGCTCACTATTTGGAGCCCTGTAAAAGCAGAATTAATATGCTAATTTAATTCGCTTGTAAAATTCTAAAATGTCCTGAAGAAGGGCAACTGTTTTTAAGACTGGAACAGACAGAGAGACAGAAGGAAGGAAATAGGAAAAAAGAACCAGGAAGAATTAGATGAATACCATCTTTGCTTGTCCGTCTGGTTCCTTCTTTTCTTCATCAGTCTTCTTTTTATCCTCCTCTTGGCCATCTGGTCTGGTAGCAGCTCCCACAGGTGCTGGGAAGATGAGCACATATAGCAAATACTTTCCATTTACTGGAGCTGGGGGTTGTTCTCTCATTATAAAAATGCCAACCACTTTTAACCACCTTCTGAAACAAAATACTTCATTAAAAGTTCCATGGGAATTTAGCAAAAGAAAGTCTCCCAGTTCAAGCATAAGGTAGGCACCTGGTGGGTCGGAAGCTTTTCTATAGTTCTCCTAGCAGCTGTGGATTGAAAGTTGCTGCATTTGAAAGGTTCTTTATTAAATGAGTAACAAAACAAAGGGGAAAAAAAAAAAAAAAGGAAAGAAAAGAAAAAGGAAAAAAAAAGGTGAAACAAAGCTCTTTCAAGGCTCTGGTATATTACTGTGAGTTTTCTTCAGATTGAATAATATGTATAGTACTGAGCATAACTAACCATACCTTTCAATTCTCTGTTTTGAAATTACTAAATTAGTGGTGAGAATGTTGAGTGCCCAAGTACATAATGGGTATTCCTTGAGGGCCCATTCTAGCAAAACACTCAAGCACACACAATATTAAATACGCAAAAAGAAAAAGAAAGTAGTCAGATAAATAAAAGTTAATGTGCCTGGAATGTACATACCGCAAGAATGAAGACACACTGTGTGCTTCACAGAACTCTTAGCTTGCTAATTTACGCACATTTTGTAAGAACAACTAGAAATTAATTTGGAAAATCAATATTCAAAGGGAAGCATTTACAAGAAAGAGAATGGGAAAAAAAAAAAAAAAAATAATTAGTTTCCTATCCTGTCATTACTATGATAACAAAAAGAACATTTTTCCCTTTTTGATCAGATTCCTAATGATTTTTTGCAGTGAGTCGATCTGTTTCTTCATTTTCTCCTGATTCAGAGCACAATTCATCACAAAAAATTATTTGTTGTGAAAATAATTGTCTTCAGAAGTAGTCTGAAGTAGGAAAAGATCATATTTTCAGGAGTAATAGCTATCAAAGTTAGTAATTCAGAGAAGGTTCTGAGATGCTTGCCGGTAGCATTAAGCACCCAAACACCTTGACACTTCTGGTGATGAGTTATTTTGGAAAATAGTACAATTTGAAAGTGGAGGCTAAATTACATACCTTAAACCAGAATGTATTCAGTATGATGACTGTTTTGTTTCCCACTCAGTACTATGAAATGTGTCAGTATCTTTGCACGAGCACAGCTTCCTTATCTTTTTCCAAGCTTCCGCAAGACAGCAGCTGAACAGTTGTTTTATTTAATGAAGTGTTTGGGTTCTATGGACATCTGACCCTGTTCGTAGATAATTTGATTGTACATTTTTCCCATGTAATTATCTGCACAGGAGTTAGAAAGTCCTAAAATATTAGGAAGTGAGTAATAGACTTTAAGTGACAAATGAGTCGTGCAGATCCTATTAACAACTTGGGTGATATCCTTATCAAATTCTTCTTTTCTGAATCATCTGGCTAAATAATTGTCTTTATTGTTCCCTACAAAAGACAAGGTATTGCTCAGAAAACCCAGTGTGGACAGAGTTGATATATAGACTTTTAACAGGTTTTGGGTTTTTGTCTTCTGTTTGAAATTATCTGTTGAGGGGGTTTTCCCTGCTTGTCAGTCTCACTTTAATTCTTCAGTGTATTTGGGGGAAAAAAAAAAAAAGTCTGCATTACTGCATGGAATTAAGATGTAACTGTAAAATAGGTATATTTTTTCTGACTCTCCCTTTCCCATTGCCTCCTGAGTGATTAACTTCTGTTTATTTCTAATTAGAAAAGCCACATCAGGCTAAGCCACAAAGCATGTCAAAGAGTATGCAAATAATGCAGAGTACTTGAAAACCTAGGGCACTTTGCCTTTAAATGCCCTGCGTGGTTTATTAAACTATAATTGCACTCTCTGAAATGTCGTATTGCAATTATATCCTGGGTTATTAATTAAAAGAAAAGAAACTATAAATGGTAAAAGATAATTTTGCCTGTGAAAAGCTTTATTGAGATTTTAGAGAAGGGCATTCAGGCAAGAAGTCATTTGTGAGAAAAGCTCCCACTGAAAGAAAATTAGATGTTTTGATCACCTTCTGGGGAAGTGAACTTGCATCAGTTCTCAGCAGGCTGGGAACTGTAGCTAAAAGACAGTGAATCACAAAGGAAGAATTGTAGGTGACAACGACCAGATACATATGCAAATTCATTAACACCAACCTATATAAGAAAGGTCTCACTTTCTGTAGTCATATCTTTTTGGAAAAAAACCAAACCAAACCAAACAAACAAACAAAACCCAGTTTGTTTTTTAAAAATATATTTACTTGTTAGAGTTACCAAAAGTAGATGCAGGTGATGACACTTACACAGCTATCACCAGCATTGCCATCACCTCTAATAGAAGTGAAGGTCATGGTCACTTTTTAGGAAATGGCACTTCAAAAGAGTAGATGTTTATGCACCTGATAGAAGCATTTGTGGGTTCTTCTTTTCTATTAAAGCATTGCTTCTGCACAAATGTCCTCACCTTACTGCTTTGCATCTGATGTCAGAAAATAAATCTGGCAAGGTACAGTATGTGTTTTTGTTGATATTCTTAGTCAGACCATAAATAGTTTTTTACAACTCTATATAAATATGGGAATATTTCTTTTTCTTCATCAAAAGAATCCTACGGTTAGCTGACTTTTGAAGAGGGGGAAGAACATTTGTCAGAGTATTTGGTAGGTTTGTCTCCAAAACCACTTTTTTATGTGTTTCTGCATACTAGCAGTAGGTCAGGCTGTGTGCAGTGCTTCTGAAAAGATGATACCACAGTAGCTGGTTTTTTTTCTCTGAGCATTGTTCTGCCAGTGCAAGTCATAAGGTTACTAATGTTGGAAGATTGTTCAAGTTACATTTTTTCAGCATATGTCTTTCATTTAATTCCAGAACGACAGAGGAAGATGGGCCAAGAGGTACTGGCAAAAGAGGCACCAAAACTAGCTTTTAAAAGTCAGCTTTTTTGCTAGTCTTGAGGTGTAAAAAATTCTTATGATCAAAAGGGCTGCTGGAATGAATGGAAGAGTGTACAAGTAATAAATAAACTGTCCCTTAGACTGCACAGAAGGACAGTTTTTTATGTTAAAAAGTGTCTACCTCCTATCTTTTTCTTTCATCTCTTGAGAATAAGCTTCTGGGTTGGTTATTTTGTGGAATACTAATCAGAATATGCTTTTTGTTATACTGTCTTTTAATTGTGAGATCAAGAGGTGAAGAAAAAAAAACATTCTTAGAGGAGTTTTATACATCTCAATGAATGAAGAAAAAGCAAATCCTCTCCTCCTGTTAGGAAAAAGCCCCTGCCTAAAGCCCCACCACATAATTAGAGGCACAAAACTTCTAATTCACCTTTATATAGTCTCTTTTGGAATGTGTCTGGCACAAAACGCTTTTAGGATAGTAAGAAAGTTTCACTGAATCTGGTGTCCCAGTCTGAGAGTTGCTGGAGAGGAGGAGTACTTCTTGGAGACATGCCAGTGTTGAACCATTTCCTCTCATAGGAAAAATGGAACACATATTAATTTTTTCCACAAAGCAAATAACTGAAAAAAAAAAAAACCAGTCTGAACTGCCAGAAAATGAAGTACATCCTGGAATGAATCAGGAGCTCATCACTTCATTGTAACCAATGGTCTTTGGCAAGCTCACAGATGTAAAATAGTGAAACAGCTCTATCAGTATAGGACCTTCTGTTCTCTCTGCCTCTCACAGAGGCTGTATTTCACCTTCCATTTCTTCAATTACTTGTATAAGAGATACATTGACATTAGGAGCTCTTGGAAGTATTTGAGAATAGCTGAGAAATTTGTTCCAAAAGTCGAATGCTTATTAAAAAAAAAAAAACTGTAATCATCTAACTGTTCAAAACCTCAGTGATGGAAAGACAACATTATGCCTATCAGCTACAGGCTATAAAGAATTTATAGTGTGATGTTTGATACCATTTACTTTTAAGGGAGAGGACACTTTTAATCAAATCAAGAATTCTTAAACATAAATGCTTTCTTGCTACTAGGTATTACAGCTATTTCATTAAAGCGTGCCTAAAATATCGATATAATTGTAAAGTTTGAATCGAGTTCTTTGGAGAAGGACCTTGGAATCCTGGTGGATAACAAGTTGAGCCAGCAGTGTGCTCTTGTGGCCAAAAGGGCCAATGGTATCCTGGGGTGCATTAAGAAGAGTGTGACCAGCAGATCGTGGGAGATTTTCCTCTCTCTCTACTCTGCCCTTGTGAGGCCACATTAGGAGTACTGTGTCCAGTTCTGGGCTCCCCAGTTCAAGAGAGACAGGGAAATACTGGAGAGTGTCCAACAGAGAGCTACAAGGATGATTAGAGGACTGGAACATCTCTCTTAGGAGGAAAGGCTGAGACAGCTGGTGACGTTTAGCCTGGAGAAGACCAAGAGGGGATCTTATCAATGCTTATAAATATCTAAAGGGAGGATGTTAAAGAGGATGGGGACAGACTCTTCTCAGTGGTGCCCGGTGACGGAACAAGGGGCAGTGAGCACAAACTGGAACACAGAAAGTTCCATCTAAACATGAGGAAGAACTTCTTCACTGTGAGGGTGACAGAGCATTGGAATAGGCTGTGAAGAGAGGTGGTTGAATATCCTTCTCTAGGGATATTCAAATCCCACCTGGATGTGATCCTGTGCAAGCTGCTCTAGGTGAACCTGCTTTAGCAGAAGGGTTGGACTAGATGATCTGCAGAGGTCCCTTCCAACCTCTGCCACTCTGGGATTCTGTGATTATTTTAACAGTACAATCTGGACTCATTAGCAGCTCATTAGTAGGGTCAGAATTTGAAAATCTCAAAAAGTTTAATCTGTTAATTGCTGTGAACCTACATGACCATTATTGTGAGGTTCTGAACCAAAGCAGATATTTAAATAACTGTTTAATTGAAGAGTATTAAGACAGCACTGAAGAGACTCTGCCATTAAGTTGTAATAAAAGTGAAGTCATAGTACTATAAAAGACTCATATGGTGTCTTTTAAATTACTTTTAAATCCTTATAAAACATTTCTAAGTTTTAGAAGTTTTTCAACTCTGTCAATAAAGGGGTAAGGAAGAATTGGCTTTTCTACACTGTAAGGCTACACCGAACTTAAGCACAAGCAGCTATGGATTGAATGTGTGAGAATGGGAATTACTGCATCTGAATTTCCAGAGTTAATGTGCTCAGTTCTGGAGAACTGTACAGTTTATACCCCAGATTTCTGAGGAGATTTGCAAATAAGATTGGCAGTTTGGAATTACTAATTTTGAAGGAATCTACAATGACAGGAATAATATTGAAGCATAGCAAATTATTTTTAGAGCTGAATGACAAAAACTATTTACAAAACTGAGGAAGATAGGATTTAGTATGTGAAATATTAGGAAGTAGATGAGCTGGCTAACAGGACATGACAGCGGATTGTATTGAAAAAGAAAGTACTGGCTTGAGGGGGAAAAAGCAGTGGAATTTCCCAAAGATTAAGAAGTTAATGGAGTTAGAGATATTTTCATTAATAATACTGTAGCAAGTTGCAGAGCGCTGCTGTTGCAGTTGACACAAATTTAGGAGGGACTGTCAACAGAGAAAGAGGTTTGAGATAGTGGGATGGAAAGAACCAGATGAACTTGAAGATTATAGCAAAAGAAATGTAAGGAAATCCAGTTTTAGAAAATGCAGCATCATTCCCATAGATTACATGTAGACTGCTAAATAAAATGGAGAATAGGTTGTGAGCATGGACAGCGACTACAGATTGAACTGCATAATTTTTAGAGAACCCTAACTTTTAGCATGCTCCTTGATGTGGTTTTAGGCCATTCTAACTGGCCCTTTTCAAGACAGTGGTCAGCTGTGGCTGGGGGAACTACCATTCCTGACAGCCAGTTTAGACAGATGAGCATTGGCAACACTCGCAGGCTTTGCACTTTCAAATTTTCCCATATGCTTTCATACCATTCCCTTGTCCATTTTGTGGCATAAAAATACTATAGTGGTGGGCTACGGCATGAGGGTCTCATTATTTCAGGTGCTTTGAGCAGGAAAAACCCTGCAGACAATAGTAATAATACTAAGAGTAACAATTATTGTCACTGTCATCATCACATACTTGGGCCAAAGAGGTACAAAATATGTTCAGTCTTAGTCTGTAATGCTGTGTAGCATGTATGTGGCTTTAGGGACAGAGAAGTCCTGGGACCTGCTTTCTTTAGCCTTATAGGCTACCATTTTCTGCACTGAAGTGCCCCCTTCAATTGCAAATTAACAAGTGGAAAAAAAAAAAAAAAGACCTGCTAGGACCCCATGTACCAGAGGTACTTGCATTCTGAGTCCATAAGTCAGGCTGTGATATTAGCCAGTGGGAAATGGTGCATTTTAGTAGAGGCAGGAGAGCATTCATGACATGGTACAGGACAGTAGAGACCTCACCTAACAGTTTTGTTTAGCCGTGTTCATGGAAAATGAATTTGAACTGGAACAGCTGGAGCTAGTGTAAAAAAAAATTGAAAGCTTGCCATGTGAAGGGGACAAAAGGGGTGTGGCTTGTTAATGAAGTATAATTAAGACTGAGGAATGTGACTGCTCCTCCAGAGGCAGACATCAGGGAAAGAAGTGCAGCGCTAAAGGGCAGTGGTAGCACAAGAGCACAATGAACGTAACTGTCCCTGAATGTATTTGGCTTGGGAGAAGATTTCTCATCACGAGACAGATGTAGGGTTTTGGAGCAACCTGCCAAGAGCAGAAGAGGGATTAAAAATACTGGTTAGTGACCTGCGAAAGGACCAGTGATCAGCACAAAAGTTTAAAAAATGGAATAGCTTGCACTCCCTGGGCTGTCCTTTCCAGGTTTATCTTCTTGTTTTCGCCTAGCAAAATGAGCAAAACTATTTGGCCATTCAAAGAAAAATAAGCTTGAACATCAAACACATTCAGGACAATATCGTCTTTAGTTTTCTCGGGTTAAGCTGTACTAGGAAGAAGCTGCAAACTGTGTTCCTCTACTGCTACAGAATAGAAACTTTCTGTACATCAGGTTAAACAAATCATGTGAAAACAATGTAAAGAACCTTTTGTATATATTACTTAATAATTAAATCTTTGTGATTTAAAAATCAAGTGTTAGTGACCTGAGATACCTTCTATAAAATGTCAGTGTTTTCCCACTTTTATTGCCAACCTTTTTCAAAGTTGAAATGTATTTTTGAAATCAAGCTAGGATTATATGTTTTCGTACCATTGGGAGCCAGTAATATCCCCAAGGACTCATGTTTCTTTTATTTTAACTTGGATATAGCATAAGCTTATATTCCTACAGAAAAATACAAATTCTCTGTGTGCTAACAGTGAAATTAATCCTCTGTGATCTTAATTACAACTACAAAATGGTAAGGCTTCCCTAGGCTGCCTGAGATCTATGATATAAATTAGCTACAATTTTCCAGTTTATTTTTTCATAAAGGTTGATTAATATTTTACATATTTTTAATTAGAATGTTCTTTTAAGAGAGACTGTTTGAAACATAAGAATATTTAATGCTGTATTTTCCCCCTTACCTTTTAATTTAACTTTACAGTAGTTCTAGGGATTGTGATTTCTGAAATTCATAGGTATAAAAAGAGTAAGATTAGATTAGACAAAGTTTACCAAATAACAGTGTTTTGTAACTTTTATAGTGAGAGAAGACTTGACACCACAATTAATTTGGCAGTCTTGTTTTGGGTACTGTTACCTTTTTCAGCTCTTGGGGGCATTATTTGGAGAAAGGGAGAATTTAGGAATGCTTGCTTTTAGAGAACTTGTGACCAGTTACGGTTTCATTTTCCTGTACAGTGATCTGATGGTAACTGGGCAAATTGTAGAAGGAGGTTGGTCACAGAGTAAAAATTTATTGTTCCTCAGGAAAAAAAAATGTTTAAAAAGTTTATTTCATTGAGAGACACTTAAGAGTTTACAGGGTAGTGTTTGGGGCTATGCATGTAATGTTACCAGTGGTGGAAGAGGGACTTTGGGCATCTACCAACCTGAGCTGTTATTTTTAGGATGTGCTGCTCTAATCTCAGTTGTTCATGCCAGCCTAGTCTTGTTGAAATTTCTGTTTGTGCTATATTAAAAATACCCATTTCAAACAGCATTACTGGGAGGGGAGGAAGGCTAATTTAAATGTATCATACAATTGTCTTTATATATTGGCATTCCAAACATTATGTGTGTCTAATAACTTTTCCTCTGCATAAAGAAGCTCAATATATGCAAATGTATGAGGCAGCATCCGTTGTTCGGCTGCTTTTGTGCCTGAGGGCATTTAATGAAGTGTCGGTGATTACAGGTGCTTTTGTTTCCAACAGCACTTCCCTTAAAATAGCAACAATCGCTAGTAAGAGGAAAACAAAGCATTGCCAGTATCACCAGCATAAATGAACAGAAGGGTGCTCGAGGGCCCATCTAGCAAAGGTAACTGGTAGGGAGATGGTCTCCTCTTGGCATATTAAATGTGTCTTATTGGGATTTTTTTGTACAAGAGGATTATGCCTCTTGGAAACCTAGTGGGAGTGACACCACAGCGTAATGGGGCCAGCTTCTGTGCCTCCACTTGAAGCATCTCAACACAGTTGTGAGAGATTCAGAGAATTCTAACCATTCTAATCCTCTCTGAGGAGCCAGGGAAATTCAGAGATTCTAACTATTGGCGTACAGTCCCCACTGTGCAAAGAAGCTGGAGAAAAGCTAATATATATTATAAATAAACTATAGGCTCTCTTAGGAAAATGTTACGGTGCTGTTATGAACACTGGGGTTTAGGCATTCTCTCTCCCTCTGCTTGCTAAGGGCTCTCTGGCTGAGGCTGGTTGTTGGAAGGCATTTTGTTCTGAACGATGCCTTGAGATACCTATTGCCACATCAGCCTCTGCAGATCTGCACAGGAGCCATCTCACCCTGCCTTCTGCTTTTGACTACTGTACTTTGGCCTTGGGTGCTGTGATAGCTGTTGATTCCCCAACTAACCATAGATGCAGGCACGGAAGAATAAATAAAAACCCCATCCTTAAAGAAAGATGAATGTTCACACAAAATTAAGATGTTAATACTTAATTACATAAGCTAACCCTTATGTTAATGTTATATTATTAACTTATGTATTAGAATTTGAGATTGCAAAATACAGAAGAATCAATTTTGTATCTTCCTATTCTTTTTGATTCATTTGAAATGTTTTTCTCTCTTCTACCTCTTGTTACATATTGTTAGGACACTTGCAGGACATCACAGGTGGGAACCAGTCTTAATACAGACTTTCTCCTAAGCTTTTTCCGCTGAGCAGAGCCCTAATATGAAGATGCAGGTTTTGTTACGTCCCCAAACCCACCTAGGGTGCCAAGGATGCTGTTGCATTCTCTTCCCTCCATGGCTCTTCTGCAGAAGAGGAAGAGAGTTGTTCAGAATTTCCTTAACAATATACCTGAAGGACTACTGAATGCAATGTCTAGCTTGTAGAAGCAGAAACCAGGATTATGGTATCAAGTTGTAAGCCCACATCCAGGCAGGGAGAAGAATGTGCAACTAGGTCCCAGCATTTTAGCAATGCCCTACAGCAGTGTTAGTCTGTTCTAAGGTAAACCCTTTCATCTGATTCCCAGGCAGCAGTAGCCCACAGCTCAGGTGGTTCATGCTCCAAGAGCTACATTTGCTGTACAAATGTAGACTAATAATGATTCTTTAAGGAAGCATGCATTTAAATGAGAAAAATGCACCTAACTCATTACTAGCTCTTGAATGAAACTAGGCTTAATGACAGCCATTCTGAAGAGTGTGTTTGGAAGAAATATTTTGGAAAAACACTTTTTTTTTTTATTATTTTTAGCTGCATTTTGTTTGTTAGTGTTGCAACTGTAAAATAGGAAAATAGGAATTAAACGAGTATATTCCTCTTGACATGAATCAAAATATTATGGGCTTACTTTAAACAATTTTGAGTAGATTTTTAGATTGTTATTTTTAATTAAGATTTACTGACCTTGATAAGAAAAAGGGTTGATGTGAAAGTATAGGAAAAAAATTATTAATAGATTTCACAGATGGAGATGATACAGACTTGCACACTGGGAAATGAATGATTGTATAATGCAAAATCTAAATAGCAGAGAGTAAAAGAAATTGAGTGCCCCACAATGTTTCAGTGTGCCAGGCTACTGTGAACTAAAATGTATGATAGCTCCAAAATCAATAGGAAAATCCATTTTAGGGAAACAAAGGATGCAAAAAAAAAAAAAAAAAAAGGGAAAATGTGTTGGTTCCCCCATAGACTATTTAAAAAGCCATTTTCAATTTATAGCGATGCATCAAAAGAAAGATAACATCATTTTCTATAGTGATGTTCTTCTAAGGCAGAGCACATGAAGGCTTTCTACAATGAAACAGATGAAACATCAGATGCAATTCACTTGCATCTAACTCCTTAATTTTGCATAGCAGTGAATGCCATTAGCAAATCTGATCTTTCTTTTATGATAGAGCGTGTCAGGTCTTTTGTCTCATACTGGTGTCTGTATGGAGACCAATTAATTTCATACTAGTTTTTACCGAGGTTCTCACTGAACCAGTTTTTACTATAATGCATATGACTTCCCAGAGAAAAATAATGTCACATGGTTTTCAGCAGCAGCCTAATTCAACAGACTATAATAAGTAATCCGGGTCCCAGTTGTCAAAGACTGATCCAAAAAAAAGGAAAGTCTGCTGTATGGATACAGTCTTCTCCCAAAAGTGTAAAAGGTGGCAGCCAAAAAGTAGCTATGTAGAGACCTTGCAGTGTAAGGTAAGTGCAATACAGGAAATTAATTTGGAGAAATGTTTATTTTGCCAATAACTGAGTAGCTATCAGGTTTTTAAATTGTTTTCGGGTTTCTAGAAGACCTTTTGGCATACTGTTTCATTAGATATAAGTTTTACACGTCTTCTACGTGCAGTTTTATACTGTATACCATTTTAAAATAAACCAAGGAAGATTCTATAAAAAAAATTACTATTAAATAATACAAATAGTTCTAAACCATGTATGAGCTATGGGCAAATACACTGTTTAAGAAGGCTTTTCAGTATTAGGTTAGTGGAACAGCTGTGGAGCACATACAGACTGTTTGCTTTGTAATTGAAATTTCCTGGGCATCTGAGAAGTCATATGACCCTCAAAGAAGAAGATTAGTGATTGCAATCATATCATATAGCTAATCAAGCCTTCTCCAGTGAGCCATATTTGAAAATTCTTCACATACACAGGAAGTTTCAATCGACTTCTAAATTTTTCTCACACATTTTCACAACAGTCCAATGTTGCATATTTGCTAATATTCCCTAATCTCATTAAACGAAGCATGGAAGGTGGATAGTTGGTAAGGGAGGAGAATAATGTCAGAGACTCGTGTGAGCAGAAGTTCAGCTGCTATGGCTGCTTTATAAGAACTCCTGTTCTGTTTGTTGCTCTGATGTGAGAATTGAGAAAGCTCTGAGGTACAAAACCAACATCGCTTTTGAATGCCTGATGCCCAAGAGAAATTCACAGGCTTTGTTTTTTCCTCAGTTGATTTTTCATTTAATGAAAATCATGACAATGTGCTAGATGCCCCCAAATAATAATCTTACAAACAAATATGTTTATTTTTATAGGCAGCATTCATTATAAGACTTATTTTTGAGATACCTTAACTCCAACCTACAAAATCACAGTTTCTTCTATACCTACACTGTCAGTCATGTTGACACAGCAGATGAGTATTTTCTGCAGTTTCTGCCATAAAGAAGTGGTCTTATAAAATAATTTTAGACAGGGGAAAAAAAAACAGCCAAACAAAAAAAGTAACCCTGAATTAGCCAAACTATGACAAGAGGTCTTTATCCTGATTGGTTCCAAGCAGTTATTTAATGAGATATTAAACATACACTTTCAATGTATGACAGCTTTCTTTCCCATTTAAATTCTCTCACTGGAGGAGGTGGGATTTTGTCTGTCTTTGCTGGCTGAGCTACAGGTAAAGACAGCAGCACAGAGCAAGACTGTTGTATCTGCAATAAAACACTGGCTTCGAGGCAAATTTGCTATGCCTAGTTCTATAAATTAACAGGGAATTGAGCTTGGGCTTTGAAATCTTGAATTCCTACATCCTAGCAGCAGTTCTCTTTATTGATTCTCACTGTCTAGCTTTGTACTGAGACAGTGGGAAGTGCAGTGTCAGACTAGATGATCATAATGTCCTTTTCTGGACTTAAAAATCTATGGGTAAAGAACTTCAACCTCTCTGTTCCCCAGTCTCTCCATTTTTAAATTGAAATAATTCTTGCACACATAGCTCATTGGATATGTTAGGATTTTTTAGCGAGTGCAATGAATATAGAAAGGCTTTTTGTTTGTTTGTTTTTGTGGTTTTGGGGGGTTTTTTAAATAGTAACATTCAAATACTGTTAAGAGACTTTAAGCATTTACTGAACTATCATCTGGCTATCTATCATTAGAGTTAATCTAATATGATTAACAATTATGTCGTGATATGCAATGCAGACATTTCAGTACACATTCACAAGGGATTGCTTCTGATTCATTTGTATGGTAATCCACGGTCATTTATTCTGCTTTGTGTCTGTTTGTATGGGCTGGTTATAGTCTATGTTAAGGTGTTTGCAAGCTGGACAGGCAGCTGGGTTCATGCTCATTAAGCCTCAAATACTCTCTTTCTCCCCTGCTAGCAGTGTTCAATGTGCTGTGGTTTTCTGATTTGGAAGTACAGCACTGAGGGAACCGAGCTGAAACCACCAGTCTAATTTCACTTTGGTCTTTTTTCACTTGACTGATCAGAATGATTTTCAGTCACTCCAGCCAGGGCTGGAATCCCAGAGGTGAAAAGTCAGCGAATAATCCATTTAGCCACCAGGTCCTCCAGGTGGAGCTTAGCAAACTGTAACAATTATTGTATTCTCTTCTCTCTTATCATAGCATGGCCATTGCTAATGTTGTGTCAGGGATTCCATTTTAAACCATACTTTGCAGGGGGTGTAGAATTTGTTATAGAAATTCCCAACATGATGAATGTAGACACAAAAGGTTGCAATGCAAGAGCCATTTTTGGCACCAATTTAAAGATGAGCATCAGTGACTTTTAATGAAAAATTGACTTTCTTTATCCAGAGTATTCTCCCCCAAAATTCATGCACAGAAGAAACAGAAAGGGGTATAAGGTGGGATATGTGTCCCCATTTCTCTCCAGCTGCTGCATAAGTTGTAAAGGACCCCTCACTTCAGTACTGTAAGAAACTTGGAATAGCAAAAGAATACCTATAGACTGACCCATTAGTTAAAAATGGTAATGTTTATTTATTTATTTATTTGACCAGTAACACCTCATTTTGTTACACTGAAGTACTGTTTAACCACAGAAATTGCCTTTCATGCTTTATGGTTAGTTTAAGCCCACGCACTTTCAGGTTGGAGATCTGAGAAGTCACTCGTATGAACAGGCAGGTTCAGTTACCAGCTTCCCTTTAACATCTGAGAAGAAAATATCATGAAATTGTTTAGTTCACTACAAAATTGTGGAACCAGGAAAACTTTTTTTTTTTTAAATAAATGCATTTCTTGAATGCCTGTTGTAGAATAAAATCCATATTTTGATAAATTAAAATAACTATTACATTAAATTAATATCCATACTTTTAAAATTACCTTGGCAAATCATGCATGTGTGTATATTTATGACATATATTTTCTCATGTGTGTATTTTTAACTTGATGGTCTCTCTTGAAAACATGAAATGGTGAAAACAGATGGAAGATAAGGTCATTATTACTTTTAAAGCAACCATTTTATAATCAATCTAATATTTTGTAAGGCCTTACTGTTAAGGACTACAGACACTGAAACTGAGGGAACTCATGAAGAGTTAAAAACACTCAGAGGTGATAGTTCTGAACAGTATTCCTTTGATTGTCATTTCTCCTGTTTGGGCTTCAGTTTTGGTCTCGTGTCCTTATATTCCTCTCACACCCAAGAAGAAAACATTTGAAGATCAATAGCCTTTCTGTTCCCAGGCAGGGAACAGGATTATGCCCTTAACTTGATACTGTTAACCATGCAGATACCTTCCTAGACATTATTCTTCCAGTTTATCTCAAGTGCTGCCACCTCTCAGGATTTGATGGCTCCGTGGAATCACAAAAAAAAAGCTTTTGGTAGATGCACAGTTTATACTTTATCCATCTCTTTGAAAATTCAGCCTCCTAAAAAGTAACTGGAGAAAAAAACCAAACAACAAACACTTGTTTTCTGTTACTGACCTTTCATAGCTGCTGTGCAACCCTTATAATTTTATCCTAGATTTTCACTAAATGATACATATAACATTTATTACTATCACCAGGTCTTACACTTCAATTCCTTTGTACTTGGATCTACTTTTGTACGTGGGAACAAGATGGTATGCATGAATTTTCTGCACTCAGGATATCTGAAGTGTTTTCTTTTTGGGAACTGAAAAAATTGGGAAAAGTATCAAATAGGAGGAAATATTTTTAAGAGAGTCTTTCACAATAAGAAAGCTGACAAAACATTCCTGAATTGAAGGTCCTTTGTTTATTACAAATCTTGAACAGTCTCTTGGCTGTTAGAAGTAAGATGAATTCAATTATTTTAAAAGTGACAAACTCTAATCAATATTCAATTATTGGTGTGTTAATTAGTATATGATGCCTTGTCTCTATTAGTAGCACAGGCAATTTGCTTCTGAACTTCTCCGTTTTGACTGCTCAGTCTCCAATTAAGAGTCAGTATCACTAAAGAAGCACAAGCAGTAAAATGGTTGCCTTCTTGGAGCTTTGGGTTAGCATATTTCAGTGGGATTATGTGGATAAAACACTTTAAAGAGCTTTTATTCATTAATTAAGCAAAGGCAATACTGCAAGAAATGTTACAATATCTGCCTGTGCTTGTTGGTAAAGGGCAAGTGCATTGTTTTGGAGTCAGCTGCAAAACATTCCTTGACTTCAGTGCAAAATCATTTGGATTATTCATGTGTGTTGCAATTGGGATGGTCTTTCTGTGCAGCTTAGCGACATATAAAATTAATGTCTGGACTCCACTTTCAAACTATTAGGTGTCGTATATGCTCTTAGATATATTGAAGGCACATTTCAATTTAGGGATCAGAGTGGGGAAAACCAGCTGGAATTACTTCTTACAGTCCTAAAAGCCTAGAAATTTATATTCTATGAAATGGCTGAATTGTTGCTTGCAGAAGTAAGCTCATTTATTTAGGGCAATAGAACATTAATGCAAAATGAAATGGTCTGAGTTAAGGATTATTAGTAGAGAGACAAAGTTGAATGCAAGCTCATTTTAATCTGCGAGATGTCAGTAAGCACTGGAGCACTGCAGCACCATGCTTGCGGTGAATCTACCTGTTCCTATAGAAGTTGGACTCCTGAAACATTAAAGATCATAATGAATACTTTCCAAATGTATTAGGGTGCGTTGTGTTTTATTTTAGTGGGCAGCTAAAGAGATTTAGATGAATGGTGGTACTGTTGTAGTATTAATTGTGACACCTAAGGAAAAGAGTGTACAATGCTGGTATTTAGCTAACATCATGCCAATCCTTTACAATCATTTACAACAATTTTCAGTTTCATTGAACCCAGCAATTCTGCAAAAAATTTTCGAGTACCATTCCTCTCCAACCCCAGTATAACATTGTCAGCTTTTCTTTACGATGGTTCCATCTGTCTTTATGTGATTCTATTTATTTATTTTTATTTTATTTTATTTTATTTTTACCACGTGACTTTCCCGCTGGGCTACTAAATGCACATTGAACTATGGCTTTGTTTTCTTCAAAATATTAAATATTAATTAGGACACATGCAGTTCAGCCTTACTAATTCCTCCTTGTTTTATGATAACTGCTCTTTTCCTTTTGTGTACAAGGGGGGGAAATGAATGTTGCAGGTTGAAAGGCACTGTGGGGAGAGGAGGGAGAATGGGTGCTTTTCCTCATCAGAAGCTGCTGATGTGTAACCCACTCCAGCTTCAGCATGTTTTCAGATACAGCCTTTTTCCTGACCGCTCTGTCTTACCACCTCCATGCAGAGCTGAGGTTCTCAATATTCTTCCTACCTCCCTACGCTTTTCTCAGTGTGATTTAGCCGGGCAACACTTAATTAAACTCCATTTTCTCTCTTTACGCTTCAGGTATTATTATGCAGCTCCCTTCAAGAGGTAATTTGTAGGCTGTTTATCAAAACTGTGAATTTAATAATATTGAAGCCGTGCTATTGTGCTGTCTCTGTAATAAGATCTATTGACATTTCTTATGGACAGACTTTTCTATCCCTGTGTTGTTCCTCTGCTGAATGTTGTGGGCTTTCAAAATAAAAAACAAAACCACATCATCTGCATTATTTAGTCCATTACCCTCACCACCTTCATAGTTAGATATTGCTATCTAAAAAACAGAACTTCAGCATAGTTCTACTTAGATTGCAACAGGAAAACCATCCCATATTTTATCTAACAGTGTTACTTGAAGCACTCAACTAGTGTTTCAGATCTGAGGCATGAGGAGAAACGACAGCGGTGCCCTTTCAGACTGCTGGAGATACAGGCAGTCTCTGCTGTGGTTCCAGAGCAGCATTCATTATGTCATTCTAGAACTGGTGACCAGAGATTTTTGTTTCCAGAAGAAATTGTGTAAAATCTGTTAAAACATTGGGGCTTTTCTAGGAGAGAGCATTCTGAATAAAAAACCAAAGAACAACAATGTAATTATTGTATAGAAAGTAGATGCTTTCTTTGATGTAATGGAAAATTACTTGGTGATTTTTTTCTATACAGTTTCACAATAGTATGTAGTGTGATTACAATGTTTATTCTTTCCTTAACTACAGTGTATAGCTCTGCTTTTTTTCTAATTTGCTCTCCTTTCCATAATTCTTTCCACTGCATTCAGGAGGTCTGCTGAGACTGTGTACCTAAAATATCCCAAATGAAAATATTAAAATACGAGCATGGAAGGAAGTATGGAGAAGATGAATAGCAAGCAAAATTGCCAAGTCTAATTCCTGATTCTTTTTTTCTTTTTTCAGTTTTTCTCTACTTTAAATTTCAGGAAAGTGGTAGGATGAGAAAAGGAGCATATTGTACACATTCTACAATCAACAATGACTTAGGTAATTTTAAATGTAAAGATCAGAATATGCGGTATATTCATGCATTAATGCTAATGTCTATGGCAGCATTGTGGCAGCCCTGTGGTATTTCTGAATGAAAAAAATTATTCTTGAATATTTAATCCAAAATTTTAATAGCTTTTTATTTTAAACTTGGAGATGTTTTGTTCCACTTTTATGTTTTAGGACTATTTTTAATACTTTTTCTTGTGGAAAAAGTATGAATTAATTATTTTCTTAGTATTAAGAACTAATGACTGATATTTCTGGCCCTCTATCTATATGGGCAACCCAATTCTTCAATTCTTTCTTCTTTGAATGAATGTCTGCAAAGATTCTATATTTGGTTAATGTGTGACATGTAAAGGAGACTAGATTTTTGAGTACTGCTGTAAATATTGTGGTCATGAATGCTAGTGGTGTTGGAAATTCCTGGCATGTGATTACCCTTTCATACCTAACAACTTGCTTTCTGTTGACAAAATACTTCCTCAGAGCAAATGCAGTTATGTTCTGGCTGCAGAATCATTGATAAGATAGTCCTAGCGTAGCATTTTCACAGAAGGTACAGTGTCTTAGAAAGATCTTCAAAAAACTTGTCTGTCCTCATCTGTACTATCCTGTAGTCTCATCTGCTACCTTAGTGATTATAGGTGCTGGTATAATCACCTAGTCAAATCCAGAGAACTTTCTCATTAGTGGTCCTTTGTTCCTTTCCCTCTTCCCTTTTTTGTAATGATGCCTTCAGCTTTCTCAGGCTGTGAAAAGGAACGTACGCTGGTCGTTGTGGAAGTGAACATCCAACAGGAGAAGACAAATCTAAATCCAGAGGTGGTCTTGGTTGCTGGTGATTGCAGAACACCTGCACACACTAGAGAAAATGTGTAGCCTGTTTTCAGCCACTTACCAGCATTGTCCAATGACTTCGGTTTCAGGATCAGAGAAGCTGAGGTCATACTTCACCCTCCCCCAGGTCAGCGGTCCCAACACTAGTTAATGGAAGAAGGATCAAAATGGTTACTAGCTTTACCTGTGTTGGTTGCACTCTTCTCAGCTCAGTACCAACTGGTAGTGAAGTCTGTCACTTTCAAAGAGAATCTGACTTGTAGTTTTGAGGAAAAGTACAGATCTGATTTTCACTTCACTCAAAGTACAATGATACTATACTTTTTGCATTTCTCCCCGAGTCTTGGATTCTCTACAGTGACTGTATTCAACACCTTGAGCTGTTGGAGTAGCAGAGACTGTGCTGAATTCTGGAGTTGCTGTCATGAGCAACATGTCAAATGCTGAGGGCATACTGAGATGTTCTTCAGTGTTGTATGTGATTTAGAGTTTCATTTGCATTGGGTTGAGTAAATACAGAAGAAGGAAGTCTAGGATTCTCAAATGGGACTTTTCCTGCCAGTTACCTAAGCAACAAAAGAGAAGCTGGAGGTATTTGATCATCTCAGAAGAGGAAGTTATGCAAGGACAACATAATTAAAATGCAGCGGAGACTACAAAATACTATAAGATGTTCCTAAAAGCTCCCTTGAATTAACACTGTTAAATCAGTTTGTAGTAACCAGAGTCTTTTGAGCTGAGAAAGCAAATCAATTATGAGACTATTGTAGTGTTTGTGGTGAAGTATACATTCAGGAGAGAGAAGAACTTCAAAGAGAATTAGTCACCACCTTTCAGCTCTGTTAATTTGCTTAGTTGACTTGTAACTGTTTGTTCCTCAAATGTCTGTCTGTTCTCCTGTGAAGTTCACATGAAGTGTGAGAGTACATCACAGTGAAGAAATGGTTGTTGACCACAACAAAAGAACAAGTCATGCTTAGTGAGAGACCAAATATTTGGCCTCATGCTCTGTCTCTTCTATGACAGAGCTTATTTATGTGAAGCAGAGTTGCATTCTCATTTTGTGATTGGGTTTTATTTCTCCTGTTCTTTGGTCTTCTGTAAATTGGGTCTTCGTAAGGAAAAAAAAGTTAACTTCACACTTACCTGTACACTTAGCTTCTCTCTACTGACTACCCTTTTCAAGAGGCTTCTTCATTCATTGTGACAGATCCCTAGTTCCCTGGCTTTCAGGCCTGCCTGCTATGTTTTTCAGCATGCAGACACTATTGTGGATTCATCAGTTTTGAAGACAGTTGAACAATTAACTATTTCTGCTATAGGCACCAAACCCCATGTTTCTGAGAAGCCAGGAAAAACTTCAAGGTTGCTGTTGTCAAGGGCTGTTGTTCTTGATCTTAGGTTCATTATTCCAAGATCTGTGCACGTAAGCATGAATGTTTTCTTTTTCTCAAAGGATTATGATGCTTCTGGTGTTTTCTTCTCTGCAGCACCTCAGACACAGACTCCTGTGATTTCCGTGGTTTGGTGTTAGCACCATTCATCTCTAGTCAGGCCACATAGCTCAGCATTGAACATATCATCACTGAAGCTGCTCAGCATGTTAGTTCAGCCTTGAAATTTGCACTACTAAACTACATGAAATATATGATATTCAGGTAGCTGGCAGCTCCAATTCCACTTAAAACAGCATGAGGTATAATTGGTACTCTGCAGATCCAGACCCTCAGTGGATGATTTTGTCTGTTTCATCTGTCTCCTTGAAAAGAAGCCAGGGTGTTCTCTCCTGTCACTTCTCTATCACAGATCTCATAGGAGACGGCAATACACTGAGCCATTTTCAGAAGGTGAAAAGAGGGACATTTTCCTTACAGCAAAAGATTATCTTTTCTCAGTGTCCTGTGTTCTTGAGGATCCCTAGAGGCCTTGGATGTCTGAGTCTCACTGGATTTGTGAATTTCTTTCTGAGAAAGTTCTATTAAGTAATCTTCTTGTTCCAAGGACTGCCTCAGATGAACTGGAGTATATGATTGTCTTTCATACCTCTATTTTTTCAGCATCAGTCACTAGAAGGTAAGGAGTACTTCAAGAAGACCTCTTTTAATAATAGTGTCCTTCCAAATTTATGAGGCTGTCCTCATCAGGTGCTTTCCACACTTAGTCTGCTCCCTAAGATATGGTTTAAGAACTTATCAAAGGGTAAGTTGCAAGGATAAGTAACCATGGATAACTTGGGGGAGGTATCACAACTTTTTTAATAACATACAACAGCATTAGAAAGACTCATCCATTGGCAAAGAGTGCTGTCAGCACACTGAAGTCATTGGGCTCAATCTTACCTTCCCCAGAAAAAGGAGTAGAAAATACTGCTAGGTCACAGCCAAGGAAGAAATCTTGGATAGTAAAATTGAAGGAATGACCCACAGCAGGGACATGTGAAGAGTGTTAAGGTTCAGCTGACTGTGGAAAGCAGCTACTAAAGGAATGGTCTGTTTGCTCTCCTACCCCAACACCATGATCCCACTTTTCTACTTTGCATTAGATCAAGTGATTTTTCTGACTAGAAGGTGAATTGATACATCTTGTTGATACACTAGAAAATTTTCCTTCTATTCTTCTGTGTTGGCAGAGTTAGTTTTCCACAGGATAAGCCAGATGAACTAACTCACCATGTAGTTGCATAATTCACTAAATCTGACCCAAGGCAAAGACAAGAATCCTCGACAGGAGAATGCAGAGAAATGGAATTGTTTTGACTGTGAAATCTATCCAAAAGTGAGGTAGCCAGTGCTCAAGGTCTCAAACTTTAAATCTGACTTTCTCCTGGGGGCCTTTTAAAGAACTTGTAGTTGTAAAATAAATTATATTTATATTGTATGCAAATAACATGACACCTAAAGGAAAAAAACAACCCAAAACTATTTATTCATTTGACTATGCAACACATCGTTATATAATGGATGTTTTTATACTTTGTATGTATTGATGGTGCTCACAAGGATGCATCTCTTTTCTTACTGGCTTGGATACCGTTTTTTGTTCTGTTTTGGTTTTCATACTTGTCTCCTAGTCGTGCATATACAGATCAGCTCTGTTTTGAAACAAATCTTATGAACTTACTCTTTTTACATGTGTCCATTAATATTTACCTGAACTCAGTTATGAAAAGAACTGTTGCTTTTCTGATGCAACTTACATAGTATCTTGTGGTGGTGCTAGTTACTCAGAAATTAAAATATAAATTCATTACAAGGAAAGAGTCATTACAATTTTAGACTTCACTTTAGAAGATGAAAGCTCATCTTTCAATGTGCTGTAGCTGTTGTATGATCTTCTGAATCAAATGCTAGATTGCTGAAAATGAAATTAAATAAAGCAATTTGCTCTTTCTCACCAACATGAAATGAAATTAGGTGAGATGTCCCAACCTGTAAATATTCCTATGCTTGTCCTTTGAATAAAACAATGCAAACCAAAGCAAAACCCAAACACAAATTTTCTTCTGCTTGGCTTGTCCTGTGTTTTAAGGCTCAGTGCCTTGTAGCCATGTACTGTGTTACAGCTTTTGTAAGATTTTTTTTTTTTCACATGTGCTTATAAGATTTAGCAGCAGAAACATATATGCTTCCTCAATTATGTATAAGAAGGGAGATGAGAGGAAAGGTGGGTATTTGCCACAGATTAAGTATGCATTTTTAGAAACATTGGAAACAATTCATATTCTGAAAAGTGTGTAAACCCCCCAAATTTATCCTTAATTTTGATGTTTTCATATAGTAGAAACTGAAATATGGAAACTATTAAATGACAGTTGTAAACTCCTTACAGTAAGCGTAGCAAATTTTAACTCTCTGCCAGACCACAGGGGGAACTCTGGGAACGTTGTGTTTTCTCCGAGTTCAGTCGCAAGGAACTTTGCTCACGTTCTGAATTGGGAGTGAGAATTGTGTGGGCAGCAGCACCTTCCTCAAATCATTCTAAAAATATCTTCAGTTGTGTCTCTAGGAAATTATTCTCATCAGCCACATGGAAGAGCAGTTAAAATATAGCAGAACACTGCCCTCACAAGCTGTCCTTTTCCAAATTATGTCAGTAATGGTCAGTGCAGTAAAAGGAGTAACAAAAGTGAAAGCTCTTTTTCTTCTTGAAGTTTGGAAATCCGACAAGGACAGAGCGTGCTCTTGCCCATTAGTGTCATGTCATGTTCCACAACTGGAAGAAGACACACTCATATTCAAATACATTCTTTCTCTGTGGACACCAGAGGGTGTCCCCTTTTTGTTTTCTTTCTGTATCCCAAAATACTTTCTCTGTGGCTCACTCAATATTGCCTGCATACTAATATGCGTCCTACTTTATTTGCTCTCTATTGTGTCCTACTGAATTGTCTGTTGCTTTAATTATCTCTGCTCTCATGGGATGTCACAGAATGTGCTTCAGCAGAGTATGGTTCAAGAAGAGCTCACTCAGCCTTTCCTTTCTTGACTCTGATAGGAGAGCTGTATTTTTCCCGAGGGATTCCTGTGGTACCTTTCTTCTTTGGTAATGTAGCCAGCATGTGAGTCATACAAGGAAGAGAGTTAAATTTTAGCATATGGTAAGGGCAGGTACAAATAAGTACAAGTAAGAAATGTAGGAATCATGTTGCAGTTTGCTAGAGATGTTTGGTTTAGATTTGGGAGAACTAAAAATTAGGGAAAAGACCCAAGAATGTGAAAGAGGGATCATATGTTCAGAGTGTTAAGAAAAAATACTAATGGAAGAAAGGAAGGACTTGGACCATGCAGATGCTGTATAAAATGAATGTGATAGGCACAGCAATTGCAACATAATGGTAGATGGGGGCAATAAAGGATTGCATAACAACGGAAAGTAAGAAGAAAATTAAATAATATGGTCAGAATGGAAAAAGAATTCTAATAAGATAGACATGAAAAAAGAAAAATAAATTGAACATGCAGGAAATTAAACACATTTTTTCCACATTTTTGTAAAAATAGTTTAATGAACAGCTTGTGAATAATGAATAATGGTTCTTAAGGAAAAAAAAGAAAGATTGTGGCAAGTTGAGTTGGAACATGTGGGATACACATAAAGACAATAAGAACAGTAGCAGTATCTTTAGGAGATGGGGAGCAGCTGTTCTGCATTGTCCAGTTTTATTTTCTATTCTGAACACATTCGTTTACCTGCCTGGTGATCAAGTTTCTACTTGATATTCTTATCCAAAGCTTCCCTAACAACCCTTTGGTAGAAGGTCCCTTCAGAGCTTGCACTAATGACCAGAAAAAGTCAAGGCAGAGAAAGGGCAAAACATGGAAGCGGAACAGGATAATAGCAGACGCAATATGTCACTGTGTGCATGCACCACATGTCACTCTGTGTTGTCCTTTACAGGAGGAAGCAAGTGAGGATGTGTTGTTTACTCCACACTTGGTTCTTTCCTTGTGGCTGTAGATTAGATTGTATCAGCAGTCAAGTGTCTAGTTGTACTGAGAATTTATCTTTTGGCCAGTCTCTTAATTAAACCAAATATATTAATTAAGATCTGTACAGCATAAATGCATAAAGTTTTAGGTTTTTAAAAATCAAATTACTTGTTATTAAATGTTCTAAATTATTAGTCAAGTACAGTAAGGCATTAAAACCACGTTTTACTGCTACGCAGAAGGTCAGTGCACTGTAAAAACCTCACACAGCATTGTCTTCTGCTGCTCTGATAACTCCTTCATGTCTGCTGCCAGCAGACACCCAACCCCAAATTTTCTAAGAACTCAACTTGCTGTAGCAGGATTAGGCAGGCTCAGCTGTGTTATCAGCTTCAAGACTGCCCTGTGCTATACGTAGGTAGCCATTGCATGGATGGTGAACAGCAAGCTCACTGCTTTAATAGCTGAGTGTCCAGGCATGGGAAGCTTCATGTCTTCTGTTTTTCTAGGTTTTGAAGGAAATTTATTGTCAGAAGTAGGCAAAGGTGCGGGCTTTTTTGGTCACAATATAATTGTGGACAAATTCCTTTAACAGAGACGTTAAGCCTAGTGCTGTGGCAAAACATCCTGTTCATGCTGCTGCCCGATATTGCTACTAAAAAGAGATGGAAAATTGTATTCTGTGATGTATTTTTTTATCTTGATACTTAAATAACATTTATAAATTTATTTCAGTAACATTTTTAACTTCCATTGAAGTTAATTGCAAAAGCTCTTCAAATCTTAATAGCTTTCACTGTCATATTTCTCAAATGTATCTTCAGTAGTTTAGCTTACATGTTTTTAATTTATTTTTAATGCCTGTGTTACCTTTGTATAAAATGGTATAAATGTACAAATACTTCATGTATCTCTTCTTTAAATCTCAAATCCATTTCCAGTTATTCACAGTGACTCTTTTTTCTTTTCTCTTGGCTGCTTGTCAGCATGAGAAGAACTTGTGTCAATTACTTCCCGGGGAGATCTGCCTGGGGCCATAGGATTCTGAGATGAGAATTCTTGTCTATTCAGTTCTCACTTAAAACCAGAAGGCTTGGGGGTTAACTGTGGGGTAGTACTTTTCTGGACAATGCCTCTGCTATAACATATTTAAGAGGTGAAAAAACTGTTGGGCAGTTCCTTTTGTTTTGGGAACTCTTGTTCTGAGAGAAGAGTGGGTCAATAGGAAGACAACGGTGTGGACACCAAGGTCAGTGAGGACGAAGGTGGGGAGACTCACCAGAGCAGCCATTCCCCTGTGGCCCATCGTGAGATGTCAGGTTGAGCCCTTGCAGTCCTTAGAGATAAATGGTGGGGCAGAGTCCCATCTGCACCTTGTGGAGGACCACAAGCCAGTGCACGGGACTGCTCCCAAAGAAGTCAGTGGTTCTTAAGGCAGGCCGTTGCTGGCAGGACTGTAGCCCGCAAAAGAGAGCCGTATTAGTTGGAGAAGTCAGTGGAAGACTGTCTTCCATGGGAGGATCCTACGTTTTCCCCCTGAGAAGAAAAGAGGGGTAGAAACAACATGGAATGGACTAGGACTGACTGGAACCCCTGTTCCCTGCCCCCCTGCGCTGCTGGCGGGGAGTAGGTAAAGAATCAAGAGGAGAGCTCGGCCTGGCAAAAGAGGAGGGTGTGGGGGAAGGTGGTCTTAAGATTTGGTTCTATTTATCACTGTCCTACTCTGATTCAATTGGTAAATTGGTAGTGATTTTGTTGCTTAAATTAAATTGATTTTGTTTCCCCAAATCGAGTCTGTCTTTTGCCTTGACCATAATTGATGAGTGAGCCCCTCCCTGTCCTTTGTCTTGAGCCTTTTGTATTTTCTTCCCCCATCCCACCAGAGGCGGGTGGGAGTGAACAAGCAACTGCGTGATGCTTTGTTGCTGGCTGGGTGGTCTTAAACCACAACTAATTTGGATCCTTTGTATGATATGACATACTCACAGTTTTGTTCACTGTCAGCCCAAAGGTTTTGCTTGAGAGAAACTGTTAAAACATGGGTATTACCAGTATAAATAGCCTTGCTGTTCCCCTAAAACGTCATCTTAGCCTATGTTTCAATTTTCTTTTTCTTTATTTTTTTTTCCTGAGACATACAGATATGAAACACCATCTGTCTCCTTTTCAACGCTTGTAGCATGTTTCTTTTGTGAATTCTTGAGGTATGGGCAGGAACTCTTAGTTCATTTATGACTTTGCAACTGTTCAAGGTATTGGGTCTTTCAGAATCTGCTTCTAGTTAAGCTTTTCCATGAAATGTTACTTGAATGATAAAAGCAATAATTACAGTACTTAAAAATGACAGTCTCTGCGGTTTTAGTGAAAGCATGCAAAATTATGGTTCAGAGTTGATTATTTTATAAGCGCTTCTAAATACATTATTGTTTGCAAAAACAGGGTGGTGTTTATTCGTGCAGCAATTTGAAAACTAAAATTTTCCTACATAATAGCCTTGTTGGGGTAAGACAAAATTGACCCCGGCAAAGCGTCTAGCCTGGGGTAACTCCAGCATGGTGCCTTTGGGTAAGAGGGAGAGGAAGGAGGGGGTGTGTTCAGCTGCAGCCTGAGACATGTCAAGGTTTGTTTGGAATTCAGAGGTCTCCTTTCAGTGATACTCAGTGTGTACTTAGGGTAGGAACACGTTCATACTGGTCAATTTGAGAATTACTCTAATTTTCTTTTACTATGCTGCTTCATGCCTGGTAAATTGCTTTACAGTACAAAAACAATGTAACACAATGCCTTTGTCACTTCCAGGAAGACTTTTGGTTGCTGAAAGACACGACTGACTGCCACTGAATAAATCCTATGATATTTCTCAAAGGACAGGAAGATAAGAAATAGTAACTTGTCTCTCCTCACAGTATCTGCTGAATTCTTTGTTGTTAAATTTGACTAACACAGCAATGCTGTTAAGAGCATGTCTGAGAAGTGCTTACGTGTTTGGAGGATAATATTTTTGTATACTGGCCTAGAGACCAAGAGTACTCTTCCTTTTGCAACCCTTTCGCTGTCATCTCTTCCAGGGCTGTTAAAACTCATCTGCGTATTTACACACAAGGTCTCTGCTGTCCTGTGTATTGTCCAAGAGGAGCTGTTTGTCAGGAACTTCTTAGTGCATTTATGGTGATAAATCATAAAATGCTATACACACAAAAATGGCAGGTAGTAGTGGGAACAGAAGTGATATTTCTTGGATGGAAAGTCTAGAGAGATTTTAATCACTAGTATAATATAGGTGTCCAAATATGGTATGATGAAGTGACTGTCAGTGTCCTTGTATCTTCCACAGCTCCTGTTGTTTCTGTGCAACTATAAAGAATAGCTGCAATATAACCAAGGATAGTGCAGTACCAGTAAATGATGACCCTGTCTTCACTCTGTATAGATACAATACTTGTGATTATATGCATTGCTGAAATACTGTTGTATGTGAATCCCAGTAAAATACACAACAAGGAACTTTTCTTTCCTCCCCTCTGTGGTCTGGACAAATACCCAAAGAGATGTTGTTTGTAGCAGAGGATATTTAACAAAATTCTTCAGAAGTGTGGGTTTCTCTTCCACATAATTTTTTCTCAGGCTTGTGTTCACTGTGGGAAGTCATCTTGACCTCTATTAACCCAAAGATTTGGACTATAATTTTTTGTAAGGTGCAACAAAAATGAATATGAACCTATTGGATGAAATATCAGCATATTTTGACCATTGCCAAACAATTTCTGGAGTCCGTACTGGTTTACATATTGATTAAATGATGGAAACAAGCTGTCAGTTTCTCTCATAAGAAGTTTGGTTGTCCATCTGTACTATGACTGGAGTTTATCACTACCTGGAAGAACTTCACATAACTTCTCCAAAAATAGTTGGGCATACCTATAGAAATTATAGAACCAGATTCTTTTCTAAGCATGTAGGCATGTATAACATACAGTACTATAAAAAAAAAATTCTTAATCTTCTAATGTGGGCCTCAGCTTTAAGAAAGGATCCTGTGGAATCACATATAATTTTTTTATGAGTTTGCTTTAAGACTGAACAGTTAGTTTACCATTTATTTTTGCAGTTGCATACAAATTTATACGTTTTTGATTATAGTTTAACCTAAGGAAGGACCAGAGGCTGAGCAATTCTTAGATATAAGGAAAGTTTTTTTAATTTACCTGTCCTTCTGTCTGCTGCTGCACAATTATTCTCCACAAGCAATTTTCCAGTGGTTTGTACAATTTACTTTAAAAAAAACAAACCAAATTGTGCGTTTGCCATTTCTTATGGGAGGATGATATTTAGTGAGTTTGAACAACTATATAACTTATTTCAAATGTGTATGATGTCATCAGAACTTTATAATCCAGATAAAATTCAAGGATTATTTATTTCTTTATGTCTTTATTTTTATTTATGCTTTAATTTATGTTCGGACAACTTCTGGCATTGGGGTGATGTTCTCTTCTTCACAGTATAAATTTTATGCCTCAGTGCACAGCAGCAGCCTGTACTGCCATGTTCTACAGGAGATCTTCAAGGAGACAGATTTATATAATACAGTCATATTTTACAGTCATTAATATGAAGATGTTTTATCAATTACCTAAGGAAAAATACCCTGCAGAATTTCTATCTTTTAGTTATTAAGAAGTGGTGACTATCTTAAATTAGTTATTGGAAATAAAGAATTCAGCAATAGAAATTAATCACTGTCACATCCTTGTTCATGTCTTGTGGATGCTAAGCTGTGTAGAACATTTGTTTGGAAAAGGGGAAAACATTATGATAGCCTTAATAGAAAGAGACAATCAGACAAATCTTAATTTGAAAAAGATCTTTGTAGTCATAAATCATAATGGTGCTCACTCTAATGGAGGAAAAACATCTTCATAACTGTATGGCCTTGGTGTAGGAGGCCACATTCTGTGAAGGATATGCTCTAATCGGACATTTTTGGGTTTCCATTTCAAAAACAGATGACATTTTTGCCAAAAAACAAACTTAAAGACACATGTTGTATCTCCTGGTAAAATCTTGTTGTATTTATCCTTACGTTTTGTGGCAATTAACACACTAGTGAAATACATAGTTAAGATTATCTTTCTCTGTGTTAATAGATACCTTATGGTCATTTGCAATGTCACCAAAGTCAGAACAAATTGAAGGTTAATGTATGTTTAACATAAATATAAGGACCAATCTGCTAGTAACACTTTGATTGTTATGGTCGTGAGTACTTGGGCTGAACAGAATTAAGTAAAAATAATAATAATTTAAAACAAAAACAAAAAACAACCTCCAAGAGGAAAAATGTAAATATGGAACTCAGGCTGCACAAACACCAGTCAGGGGTGTGGTGTAGCTTAGCTGCCATTTAGACAATCTGCACATAACATGGAGAGAGGAGTTTGTTTTACATACATACATATATTAAAGATAGTCATCACATTTTCATTTCCCATTGAAACGGAGAAAATAGTAGAATACTGAGCAAATTAAAGGCTGAAATGATTAAGATCTTTATCTTCAGCCTAAGAAGAGATTAGTATGAATTTAAACTAATGAAGAACCGGATAGCAAATTAAGACAGACGAATTGTAGTTATTTATGTAGTTGACTGTATTCTTTATTTACAAAAGCTACTATCATCTCACCTGTTAGCCAGTGGGAGTCAACTAGCATAGTTAAAAAGATGAGATGTTTTGTGAAAGAATATAATTGCAATAACTTATAAAGTTGATACAGTCTATATAATTGAGGTAACTGCCATTGTTTATCTTCCTCCCTCAGTCATATCCCTGAGATGCATCAAGAATGGTGCTCTAATGTCCCTATGGTGTACATATGTTTTAAGAAAGGATAATCTCCCTGCCAAAGAGCAGGGTAAAGGGTTTAAAGGGAATACAGTCTAAAGACAAGCAAGAGTTAAATTAAAGTGATATGGACTGTAGAATTGAACCATTTGCTGAGCCCAGATCAGATTCCTGAACCACATCTAGAGTCATTCAGTAGCCTGAGCTGTTTGTATTTTGAGATGATGATGGGGGTGTGCGTTTGTGTGTGAAATTAAGATTTTATCTATATTTTCTGAAAAGGAGAATCACAGAATGATAGAATGGTTTGGGTGGGACAGTACCTTCAAAGATCATCTAGTCCAACCCCGCCACCCCCTTGCAGTTATCAAGGACATCTTCAAACAGATCTTGTTGCTCAGAGCCCTGTCCAACATGACCCTTGAATGTTTCCATGGGGCATCTATCACTTCTCTGGGTAACCTGTTCCAGTGTTTCACCACCCTCAGCAAAAAAATTGTCTTCCTTACTTCTACTCTGAATCTACCCTCCTCTAGTTTAAAGCCATTACCCTTCATCCTACTGCAACAGGCCCTTCTAAAATGCACCACTACTGAAGCAATGAAGGGCATAGCAAAAGATTATTGATAATTTTTTGCTGGTAAATACCTGTCATCTATCAGCATGTGAACTCGTCTGACTTATATCGTTACTGTGCATGTCTGCTGACCCTCTCTGTGTAATGGGATGCACTGATGCACTTCCTGCAGGTTTTCTCAAACAAGGATTTTTGGAGTAACACTTTGGTGTATTTTTTGACTGTGACAGGTTTTGTGCTGTAAAATGAACAGGTCTTATAATAAACAGCTCAGCAGCATCACATAACTTTTTTTCAGGTCACCTTTAAAGACAGACATGGTGTTCCTACTGTGCTACATGCCTCCAACAAACTGCTCCCTTAGCAGGAGCTCTGTTGTTTTATTGATAGCACAACTAACTACAGATAAATCCTCTGATTTGGTAAGTCCCTCATTACCTCCCTGATACAAGACATCTCCTACTGTGTTTCCTAATGTATCAAATGATCAAAAAACAGAACTGTGAAAACAACAGTAACCATGAATCTTCCTTTTAGAAGGAAACCAGTTTTTGAAATAAAAACCTTAAAATAAATTAGTAGATGAATGAATTATATCTCATTAATATACATTATAGCAGTGAGCGAGAGCAGATCTTGCACTAATGAAGGAAACAGAGTAAGTTGGAGCAAGTTCAGCTTTGCTCTTTTACTAATGAGCTATATGGTGTGGACAATTAGTCATTTAAATTACAGTGTGGTACATGATTCAGAAGACACCTAACAACTGTAGATCCATAGAGTAGAAGAATAATGATTGTGTATGAGGTGGTGCGTTATCCAGCTTATCTGTACAGAGGGTCACACTGTGATCCTGAGATATTTTTCTGATTGCTCTAACTGAAGAAGGCACTCATAAGTTTTCAGCACCCACTCCGAAAGGAGTGTACGTATCAGCCATATGTCAAAGCTTCACAACTTTGCTTTAGTAAATCTATGGTTTGGGATGTAGTTCAATCACTTACTTCCTCATGAAAACTCACTGCCTAAAGCATACTGAATGTATCTGGTGTTCTGCATGCATCTTGTGTGGCCCTGTGAGGGGGATTTTAAGACTATGGTCATAAATAATCAGCTTTCCAGAGTGTGTGTCCAGGAACTGTTCAGCTGTACTGCAGTATTTACTCAATAGGCCTTGGAGACATTAAGGGGGCTGTGACCCAGTCTTGGTAACGGTCATTTTACATATTAAAAAGGCTGGTTAAGTCTCTGGAATAGGTGCTGTAATATAAGAGAAGTGGGTAGTGGTTTGGGCTGTGGATTTGTATAAACCAGGTCATCTTGTTCATATTTTTTGTATGCAACTTCTAGCTAACTAAAGTGGCACTTGCTAGAATGCAAGTGTTGCCTTTCCTAGTATTGCTTCTGGAAGAATCTCAGTTTGCATATGTTTTCAGAAATCTAGAGGATCATTCAGTCACTGAACATATTGACTCCACAAACCAGTCCAGTGCAACTGAAAATAAACCTCTGCTTCTCATCAGTCTGACCACAAAAGCTGCATTTGGTCTGATATTCCTGTGATCTGAAGATCATAGAAAAAGAAAATGCTGATCAGAAAAAAATAGCTAAGTTTTTCAAAGCTCAAAAAATGTTCAGTTTGACTGTGATTTGGATTTTGGATAAAGAGGAAGTGGAAAGAGAACATAGTTTCTGCTGTCATGACTGGTTTAGCTGCTCATCTGTTTTCATATTATTTCTGGATATTATGTATTATGAATATCTAAAGAGCAGTGGGTTATACTTCTCATATACTTATATAGATAGATAAACACCCCATTTTCCTTTGGGAACCCAGATCTGCATTTGTGTCTGACATAAAATATGGCAATGTGAATGAATTTATTTGAAAAAATAAGGTAATATTCCCTGATTGTGGCTATAATTAGAGTACCGTGATTATGTTTCAAAACCAGACATGCCTAAATCTTGAAATACAGAACAAAAACTCCAGAATCAGTGTAATTGTATTTAGTGTGTTTTCTATATGCTGAGAGTAAAGATGGGGAGATACGAGAAAGGAGAAGGGGTAGAAAAGCAAGTAAGGTAAACCAAGAGACTAGTGAAACTTCTTAAAATTTAGTAACAGTGTAATGAGCACTTCCACAGTATCCCCTGCATAGTGCATTTCTGGATTTAGGACAAGGTCAGGAGAACTTGCTGTAGGTTTTTCTCCAGCTGGAAAAAAATTTAATTTTTTTTTTTTTTAATTTTTTTATTTTTTTATTAATGAGGTGCTCTGGTGAAGCACAGGAGGTTGGAACTGTCACTTTGGTTACTTTGTGATGGTAAAGGACTCAACATAAAAGGGTTGCAAACTGCTGGGGTTTTTAATGTCTCGCTTCATTTATAATCTTAAAAAAAGAGGGCAGTCTCTTTTGGCAAGAGGACCACACTGTCATCAGTTGGACACTGTCATTGTAATCATGTTACATTCTCACTAAAAACAGTAATATTGATGGTTTAGTATCCAAAACCATAAAGTATCAAATCAAAGTCGATTTTGTGCTCTCAGAAAACTTGTAAGAAACTTTCCAACTGCATGGTATTCAATACTGAAATTGTCCTGTGCCCCTAAGGAAGAGGGCAGAGAAGGCAGCTGTCATTATGGCCTGATCCAAAAGCCTTTTTCCCCAAATTCCACAGGTTTATTTTATGATGAAACAAGTTTATTATGCTTTGATTGTAGATAAAAAGCATATGGGTAGCATATGATAATGAAGACCTACATCTAGACTATTTTCTGCTAAGCAGAAAATTACCAATGTATATCCCATTCAGAGAGTGTCTGAAGTTATTACATTCTGGAGTTCAACACGTACTGCTAACAGACAACATCCAGTGCAGACATCCACGTTCTCTCTTCCTGGAACACATACATTTCAAGTTTTCAAGAGTTTTGGCTCTAACTATAAAGATGTCTTTGATTCACAATAATACACAAACATTAACGAAGCAATCTATAGGCTGCCTGAAAGTGACTTGACATTTTACAAATGCAATGGAGATTGTTAATTGTTTGCACAAGATGTTATTTTTACAACAATAATTTCTGAACCAGGTAATGATCTTTTATACTTTATGTATGGTTTGAATATTATATCATGCTCCAGTGCATTTGGACTTATTACCAAGTCATTACAACAAGGGTAAAGTTTTCATAATTCATAGAAGTGATTATGCTGTGTCGTGTAGGAGCTGACCAAATAAATAATTGAAAATTGCTTTTTTTTCCTCAGGCCCCCTGACAGTAATACATTTCTCTACTCCACCTACTAGAAAACTGTCCTGAACTGTTCAGACAATACAGAACATGGATACAAGCCTCTTCCTTTCTATCAGTCTGTATGTTATATGTGCTTAATTCAATCATGCAAGCTGTGTATACTGCTAGTACTTTACTGATAACTTCTGATGTAGAGAACGGAGTTTTACTTTTTGCTTTTCAGATGCTTGATGATTTCACTCCACTTTTTGGGGGTTTTTTTTTGTTACAGTTACGTATGTTGTACAGATGGTCACAGCTTTAGTGCTGCAACCCGTATCTCCTTAGGGCTTTTGCCTCAGGGCAAACCATAACTGTCAAGTTTCCTTATTTAAATTAGCTTGCTTAGTGTGTATCAGGAAAGGACTGAGTAATGAAATCCATACCCTGACTGTATTTAAAAAACCCTTTTACTAGTTGGAAGATCTGAACCTGTGTATTGATTCTGAGATAGTTGTAGAAAGGTCTGAAGCACCAATGTGAGACTTGTGAGCATTCCTACTTGCAAACTAGACCAAAAAGTGCTCCAGAGGGCAGCCTGGCTTCTGAAGGAGCAAGTTAGGGCACAAATTTTATGCCTATATTTAATTATCAGCTTTTTACAATTAAAGTCTTAAGTGCTGGTCACATGGCAATCAGCTGCAAAAGCTTAAGGACAACCTACCAGTTGCTTGCTCCTACTGGACTCCTGCATCAACAGACCATGTGAGAGTTCCTCAGCTGGTGCCAAGTTAAGTGTTTGTTTTTCATACTGTCATGGAAAAGTTGCTTGGGCTAAACTGCTGAATTTCACACTAAGTGGCTGAAGAATGCAGGTCAATGCAGTAACCTGCTGCACCAAAGCAGTAACACATTGCTGTGGAACAGCAGCATCTTCATTTACTGCAGGTGCTTTCTAGACAAAATATACATCTGATCCTTAAAACTTATATTCATTTAATGATGACAAGAATTCATGACAGACTCTGCTTGAGTTACAGTACATAGTTCAATAATTGAATATAAGCTTGATTTTTAATTTCCTTTTTTTAAAGAAGGGTTAATTTTTCAAGTTACACTGTCTTTTTCTGTGCTCATGCACACTTTCAGAAATCTAGATGCTCTAGAATGAGGACTTTAAGTACTCTGATAAATGTTTTCCTTAACAGCTGCTGATGTGTAATTTTTCCCATGTGTGCTGGCTTGGGCTGGCACGGAGTTAATTTTCTTCATAGTAGCTGGTATGGGGCTATGTTTTGGATTTGTGCCGAAAGCAGTGTTGATTCAGGGATGTTTCAGTTATTGCTGAACAGCACTTACAGACTCAAGGCCTTTTCTGCTTCTCACACCGCCACACTAGTGAGTAGACTGGGGGTGCACAAGAAGGGAGCAGAGAGGATACAGCCAGGACAGCTGACCCCAACTGACCAAAGGGATATTCCATACCATATAACATCATGCTCAGCATGTAAAGCTGGAGGAAGAAGGAAGGGTAGGACATTTGGAGTGATGGTGTTTATCTTCCCAAGTAACTGTCACATGTGATGGAGCCTGGCATTGCTGGGTATGGTTGAACTACTGCCCGAGGATGGGAAGCAGTGAATGAATTGCTTGTTTTCCTTTGCTTGCACATGCAACTTTTGCTTTACTTATGAAACTGTCTTTATCTGAACCCATAAGTTTTCTCACTTTTACTGTTCTTAACCCACCAGGGGGAAATGAGCGAGCAGCTTTCTGGGGCTTAGTTGCCAGTTGGAGTTAAACCATGATAATATGCAACAGTAAAGCGATGTGTTCATTATAAGGGTTCATTTAGAAGCATAATAGAAGATGAAGAAAGTTGGGAGGTGAAGAAAGTTTGGAGATGAAGAATTGGGAGGACTTTTTAAGCCAGTTACCCAAACTTGAGAGCTCTTTCTGAATGCAAAAATACCCTGAGTTACTAGCTTCTGTGGTACTCATAAAACTGATACAGAGTTCTTCTCTGTTACTGGTTCTTCTAGTGAGGATGTTGATTTCTATTTAAAAATCCATAGCAAAAAGGAAGAGAACAGTGTATGCCACCTATTTACAGGCTTCTCATAAACTGTCCACAATTGTGTTTGTGTAGGGAAATGTATCAAGAAAGGGTAAGGAAGAAGACATAATACTTTCCTTTAGAAAAAAGGAAAGTCAAGAAAACAACAATTCCTTAGGTCAAGAAAACAACAGTCTGAACAAAACCCTTCAGTAATATGAAACAGTAATACTCTATTGTAATCACAATGTGTTAGGTTGGTAAACTGATGTTTATTTCAAGGGCTTAGCTCTGCATTGCAGCCTTCCCTTTGCAGTGTCATCTTCACTGTCTGTTGGGGTGGGCTGCAGCAACAATTTTGTCACAGATGCTTAATAGGTAGTGCAGTGACAGGCTCCAAGTTGTCACTGTGCAATAAAAGGCTTTTGACTGTTACAATGGTAGTTTCTCATGTATTAATCTCTCTTTACAGAAAATAAAGGGGAATATGTATGTGTGGGCATTTTAGGGAAAGGAGAAGACAAAGCCTTGAGATTATCCATTGAGAAGTAATCATAGTTAGCCAGATTCTCATAGGCAGGCTTAGTCACATAGCCCAATGAATCTCATCAGCAAAGGAATCAGCTCTGCGTAAGGAGTCTACTCTTTTCACAGCTCTTTTTTGGTGTGATAACTCTCCAATATGTTTTGTTCAGACAAAGGTGTTTTAAAGTTAAGAAACTTGATTGCTGAAATTAATTTCTTTTGCCTTCTTGCCATGTTTCTCCAGGAGGTTTAGAACATCCACAGGGAAGTAGATTATGGAGGGGCAGTGTCTATGGACAAGGACCCATTCCTGGGCACTACGCTCGAGAGGCACAACAGAGTTTACATCCATATAGCTAACTTCTTTTCTTCCAAAGAATATCTTGGCCTTATCCACACAGCCTTTTCAGAACAGTACCCGGACTCTGCTTCAACCAGGCTGTTACTCAGTCGCACCAACACTACCTGGCATGATCCAAAAGCACCAGGCAAGATACTGATTACAACTTTGGCAATAAGTGGTTACAGACTGGTGCTAAAGCCTATTCCCAGTCCTATTATCCATACATTTTCAGGAAATGTATCTAAATATCTGAAGTGGCAAAGTAGAGGATACTCTGGCTAGACTTACAAATATGACTGATCCTTGTCATTTCTGGGATACCAGAAATGATAGAGCTCTAGGACCACAAGATATCATTAGTCACTAGCCTGACTAAGTGGACTTTAGATCATGTGGGAGGCATAGTATGGCCATGTTTTAGAGGCATGTCTATCTAAGAGAGGACTGACTAGGTCATTTCTATGTTTTTACAATAGCTTGCTTACAAGCTTATGCAAGTACACAAGTCACAGAGGAAAGCTAAGAAGAAAGCCTTGGTGAAAAAGAAGGTGTCCTGCAGCTGCCACAGTGTCACTTCTTATTCATGTTCACTTAATGAAAGGAGCAGGTTTACTCTTGCTTATATAATGCCTTAAAATTGCACTGACTGCCAGTTCCTTCACTCAGTATAATCTTCTATTGCAAACGTCTGTAATGTAAAATGGAACAAACTTACAAGGTCATACAATTGCTGTAAGGGTATGTTTGAAAGTTTTCAAAGGATTTGAAGTTGATATACAAAATGCACCTTCTGAGTAGTCTTTAAAGGTAAAATGTAAGAAATACACATGTATGTCTGCATATAGGGTACCTTTGAGTTTCTAATGAGTGCTTGATTGTGGGAATTCTAATCTGATAGTAATATTACTCATTGCTTCCTTATTTCTGGCATTGAATACTATTATAAAAAATAGATTGTGTTCTTTTCAAGTATATTCACAATAACTGTAGGGAAATGCATTTCATGCTTTTACAATAGGGCTTCAGAATTCACAAAGCAACTGTACTGGTTTTTATGCATCCTTTTAGCATCCAAGTAACTTTATTCCATAGTAATCACAAGTAAAAGGTACAGCACTCTTGAGATGTGAAGATATTGATTGTAAATCATAGTTTTGTAGTGGCTCACTACAGGAACTAGGAATATCAAACTATATGTGTTATTGTTATTCAAGTGCCTGGAAGTATTCATCATCTTTCAAGTAAATCACAACTTGATGCATAAGCAATGATGTGTTTAGGTGAATGTTTCAAGACTTGATCTAGTGAAAATCTCCCTTCCCCTTCAAAATCTGTAGGTGATTGCCCAAGCTTTGAGGCTAACTAGAGGGGTGGAGGGTAGAAACGCTAAGCAGAGAGTTCAGAGAAGAGAGGAACTTCCTCTTTCAGGATTAACATGAATGTAGATCAGTTTAAGAAAGTGCTGAGACCACAGGTGACACAGACCAGGATGCTGGTTGCAAGCATGTGCTGCCCTGGGCAGCTGCCTGCACATACTCTGCTTCTGCGCCTTGCTTCCTTGAGAGATTTTATACAAACCAGCCAGCAAATATGCTCACTTTAAGTTATTGTCTTTCTCCATTTCTTTTTTCCCCCAAGAGTTTTAGTACCTTTGCAAAAATTATACCTTCATTAAAGGGAAGGAGGGGAAACAGGAATGCAGATGTGTAGGGAGGGCAGGAGTGCTTCTTTGGGTGGCAAAGCAGATTTAACCTGGCATGGATCATAAAGCTATGCTGTGAATACCTGTTTTCCCTTCCTCTTGTCAGACTTGAGGACCAGGCTTTGTTAAAGTATGGGTTAGAGTAGAGCAAGGTTCGTGCCTCTGCAATTTCTATGACTGTCACAATCACTGTAGAGGAAGCTGCCTTATTCTGCAGCCTGAATTCCACTATTAGAGCAATGTACCAATGTTAATGTGAAAGCAGTGCATTTTTTATTCATGTCTATAGTGATAATCAGTCTTCATTTCAGTATTAGTTGATTTGGCCTTCAACTTTTCTGTGCTTCAGATCTTAAACTCTGCAACATGTATTTATTTTTTTCTTCACACTTCACAGGTATCTTAAATAAGAATTATGTTTAAAACTATGGGAATTCAAATAATGAATTGTGAAAATGGCCCCATTATTGTTTTGCAGAAAGGATAAGAGATGGTTGTTGAATGGGGGATGTGAAAGATAAAATGCACTGAGAAAATGCCAAAAAGGTAAAATATATATATATGAAGTAGGAAGATCATTCTGGAAGTTTGTGAGGTTCTGCCTGCAGGAGACTGTAAATTTCTGGGTTTACTTACAGAAATATTTCACAGAATGTGACAATAATGATGACTTCTAAGATTCAAGAGATAATAGCAAACCTGAAGCCAGATCATAGATAGGTCCATCCATGAATGTACCAAAGCCTTTGTTCCAGCAGGAGCAGGCCAGCTGACCCAATTTAACAAAGCATATAGCCCTCCTGATGCTTAAAACTGCAGGTTCTGTTGGCAGAACATTAGAAATTGTAATCGAGGCTGAATGTGCCAAATTTCAGAGCCTAAAGCCTTCAGAAAGACCCAGCACATCAGGAAGGTCTTTCAAAGGCTTTAGGAAGGGGTTGCAACAATCAAAACGGTAGCTCTTCTCAGAAATAGTTATGCTAAAAAGCAAGAAAGTGATTATTCCTGAACTTCCATTGAAGTCATAGACATTTTAAAGTGAATATCCCTATTCTTTAATGGGAGTAGGTTTTGCATGTGTTCTGCAGATAAATGTCCTTTGAGAATTGGAATTAGATAAACTGATTTTAATGAAGATCTTCTATTTGACCATTGAATAGTCATGCTGGCATTTTCTACTTGGATACTTAAGTAAGGTATCTAAGTCCACATGTGTACATAAAAAATAAACACTTAAGTTGATTTCCAACCCAAATTGTAGAAATTTAATTAATTCTGTAAATCAGGCTGCTTCCATTTTTTATACAACTTGGCCATCCAAATTTGAGAGCACTGGCAAAACTTGTACATTATGACAGCAATGATTTAGTGATTTTTAGGAAAAACCACAAACAAACAAAAAATTTTTAATGCTTT
This sequence comes from Megaceryle maxima, assembly GCA_024605025.1. Classification (NCBI taxonomy): domain Eukaryota; kingdom Metazoa; phylum Chordata; class Aves; order Coraciiformes; family Cerylidae; genus Megaceryle; species Megaceryle maxima. The sequence continues at coordinate 89,993 of JANHGN010023442.1, forward strand.
TGTGTTTGTTTTGTGGTTTGTTGGGTTTGTTTTGGTTTGTTTTGTTTTTTTCTCAGTAAGGATGTCCCTTGTGCTTTCTATGGGTACGTTGATACAAATAGTAATGAAGCCCAGGACATAATCTTGGCTAAGGGCCTCCATGCTGCTCCTAGGAACAGCCTCAGGTGTTGTTTTGGCCTCTCCAGTTAGCTCTGCCCCAGACACATCTATTGGTGGAGGGTCCTGAGCAATGTGAACCTGAATAAAGCAGTTTCACAGATCCACAGTCACAGAGTCACAGAATATTAGGGGATGGAAGGGACCTTGAAAGATCATCTAGTCCAACCCCCCTACCAGAGCAGGATCACCTAGATCACAGGAACACAGGTGGGTTTTGAATGTCTCCAAAGGAGCCTCCACAACCTCCCTGGGCAGCCTGTTCCAGTGCATTGTCACCCTCACTATGAAAAAGTTTCTTGTTATGTTTACATGGAACCTTCTATGTTCCAGCTTGTACCTGTTGCCCCTTCTCCTATCACTGGATGTCACTGAGCAGACTTTCTGGCCATCCTGTATTAAGCATCATGGACGGGACATGTTTCCAATTCATCTCAGGACTATTCTAAGTCAGGATCCAGAAAGGAGGTCATCCTCTCCCTGCATACTTACAGGGGCTGCATCCATTCAGTGCCTCAGAAGACTGCAAAAGAGTTGATGGCCAGTGAAGCTCCTCATGGAGTGTGGTTGCAGCTACCACATGCTGCTGGGAGAGACTGGGCTACAGGTCTGCACCATCTTCTGCCTTTCTACTGATTGCCTTAGCCTTGGGAACCTATCCAGGAGCTTCAGGTCCAGGTTGACTCTCTTCTCAACATTCAGGGAGAGCTGTTCACCAGCAGCTCCCTTATTCTCATTTTCATACACTGTAAATGGTTGAGCGTCAGTTTAAGAGATTCTTGGAGGCTTCTGCCCTGCCAGAGCTGGCTTTTCTCTCAGCTCTGAGGAATGGTTCTGGGGGTGAGCCTGCCCAGCTGAGGGGGAGGGTGGTTGCTTTTTGCAGTGTCAGAGGCTTGGGGAGAACCAGACAAACTACTGTAAGAAAATCCTCTCCCTTCTCACTGTCTTCTCTTCCCAATGGAAGATTATGCCTGTCAACTGTAATCTGTGGTCAATGCCAAATCAACTGCTTTTCTAAAATTTTGATGTGACTGCTGACTATGGAGGTGGAAATCTCTGCTTGGGAGAAGGGCAAGGGAAACAGCAATTATAATTTTTAGTTTGTATTTACTGTTGGCCTTTTTTTTCTGGTTGTAACTGTTAAATAGTTGGCTCTCTAAGTTTTGAGCTTACACTGGAAAGGTTTGACATGAGTATTTTGATCTTTGCAAGGTTTGGGGAGGCTTAGGAGTGGCCCCAGAGGTTGCCGGTGTGTTTTTGAGGTGAACTCCAAGCTGTTTCCTTTGTTCTGCTTGGAGCTGGCACTGATTCTTACAAGTTGTGATGGTGGTTAGAAATACATTTTTATAATTTCAGTTTTCAATATAGTTTAGGGGTTTCTTCTCCTTTATTGTTTTCTCTAGAATGAATAGGTATATTAAAAAAATTAATGGATAAATTATTCCAATCCAAATATGCAGAGGGAGGGCTGTGATCCTTCCTCCCCTCCCCTGCAACATTCCATATTTGACTGTTTCAAAAGAGACCTGCCCTGGGTTTTATTTAGCACCTAGTTTTAGGAACTAGTCTGCTGTTGAGGTTGGCCTGTCATCATTTCAAAGGAGTATTTCATTTCCCATCGAGCAGTTTTGGTTTTATGTAACTGTGTAGGACACAAATTGCAGCATTTGTGAGTGAGAAGGTTACAAAGACTTTATTTTGAAATGCTGTTTCAGGTAGAGCATGATTGTAGGCAGTGGGAAGAAGGTAGTGTGTGCAAATGTGCATTATGTGCATATTTGTTAGGTATGTGACTGCATTCTTCTGTTCTCATAATACACAGAAATGTGTTTATGCTTAGACTTGCAGTTTGGAGCAAAGACTACCATAATAGGAATGATATGTCAAGATTTAACTGCTCTGTGGATTGTAGTACAATAAAGCAGTAATCCGTCTCCCCTGTGATGGTTCTAATTTTTTATTCAGCTATGGCATTCTGTACCATGCTGTTTATCTTGTACTTTCATTCACTCATGGATCTGATAGTTGTGAAATTGGCAGATGGTTTGTGATGCTTTGCTAGGAGTGGTTGTATCAATCCCAGTGATTAAAAGGCTTGCTGATTTGCTTACCCAAAAGGATTAATGGCAGGCAGTGAGGGCTTTGTTTGAAAAATCCATGCCCCATAATTCAACAAGGGGACAAAAAAGTAGACTGGAAGTAATCCACTGTTAGAGCTGCTTTATGGAGAAGCTTTTTAAAAAACTTACTGACTCAGCAGCTGGACATATCCTGATGAGACCTGAACTATCAAGGAAAATGCAGCCTCACACTGTTTTCTCAGTCATTCCATGAGAATAAAGTTCAAGGTTTTAAGCAGGTCGGCAGCAGAACTGAATGACATGTAAAACTTTGGAGAGCTGCCCTGCATATTTTGCTTCTGTATAAAATCAGAAATGCAAAGTACAAAAGTATGACCTTGACCCATTCTCTCCTACATATATAATTTAAGCATTCATAAATTGCTGGTTTTTCCTTGATATAGTCAAACGCCTCAGAAAGACCAGAGCACTTTAACCTGCTGCTTAGCCTCCTGTATGTTATTGTGATGGTTTCCTAGGAAATTGTAGTTGCAAATTGCAAACTATAGTCTACTGTAATATTAGGCTATTAAATTTAAAGTTGAATGTTAAGTACACAACACATAGCGTAGTGAAGAGCAAACTCCTTTGGGAGTTCAGGATGCTGGTCCCTGTTCTCAAAACCATTGTTAAGGTGGATATAATGATTCTTGAAAGGGAATGGAGCTACTCTTATCAGCCATTCTCATGCCTTTCGCTGCATCTGTTCTCAAATTGCCAGCTCCCAGGAGAAGGCAGCTCCCACTTAGTCCTGCCTCTTTATCAGATGAGCCCTGCTCATCTGAGGAGTTGGATTCAACTACCCTCAGGCTGGGAATGCCTGGGCCCTGCCTCTGTCAGCAGCTGTGCTAACTACTGGATGCCCCACAGAGGTAGGCATGGCTTTGTCTTCCCAATATGAGCTTCCCATTTCAGTCGGTACAGGCTGCCTTAGTCATTTGTGAGTGATTTGTTCTAAACACACCTACTGACTATACTTCTTTGGGGCCTTTAGGTGGAGGTAAGTGCACCAGAGTTTAGGTGACAGCTGCCTCTCCAAAGACTTAAGGTGCTTCTCCATACTCAAAGATATCTATTTCATGGCTAGGAAATTAAAAGTGAGTTATTCCTTGAGTGTGCATTTCTGAAAATGAAGAATGGGCAGAAGAGTGAAGAGCACAAACATGCCCATTTCAGGACACTAATGGACTGTAGTCAATTGGTGTATGGTGTCATACAGTCACAGTGCTGCCACCACTCATGATGATGAGCTGATTCTGCATATTGGTATCCTTTCTTGAAAACAAATGGCATCCTTTGTTTTTTGGTTTTTTTTTTTCTTCATTGCAAGCTTCAGGTATTATTAAACAGATATTAAACTTCAGCTCCACTTGCATTTTGTTTCCAGCCCTTCCTTGTGATACCTTTGCACTTTTAATCTTGCCTGTGGGGTCAGAAATTACAGCCTGGTCAACATGATGTCTATTGCTGGTAAAATGAGAATCACCTTTTAAAGGACTAATTCTAAGCATACTCAAAATCTCCTTCTGAGATTTCTGTCCTGTAGTCTGGTCAAGAATTGGTCATTTATCTCAGCTAATCCTCTCAGAGTTGCAGGCAGCTTTTCAGCCTTATATCAGACACAGAACTTTCTTAAGGTTTAAATTATCTTCTGTCCTCAAGCTTAAAACATGCACATTTAAAACAAATGTGGCAGTTTTGTGTGAGGTATATCTCTTCACGGATATATGCAGTGCATGTGCACAGTTGGTTCCCTCCGCATGACTGCCAACCAAAACACGTCAAGAACACAGCAATCTGCTGCTATCAGGCAATTCTCTGCATGTCTTTCTGCTCACCAGCACTCATTCCTTAAAATACAGTTTAGATCTCTTGCAGTTGCCTTCCTTATATCCAGATGTTTCATTTCTTCCTGCTCAGAACCTGCTCAGGTTCTAGATGCTTTTCAGGAATCACTTTGGACTACAGTGCTTGGGAGAGAGACCCTTATTTTAGGCAAGCATTTTCAGTCACTTCTTAATGGAGAATGTGCTTCTTCACAAGATCTTCCTGGGTCTTCCAAAGAATGAACAGAATTATGTAAAGCCCCAGTTCTTCTACCACATAATTGTGATTATATCAGCCAGGTTACTCATCTGGGGTGTTTCCTAGAGTATCTGAGACCCAGCTGGAAAACCTGTCTTATATACCAAAGATAAAATTGTCAAATGTGCCCAAATAACCTAAGATCCTACCTGCAAAAGAGAAAAAAATACTTCCAATTCTGAAATTCATTGAAAGTACTATTTCTACATCCTTGCACATTCTTTGCTCTGCTCTGCTAGATTTAAATCCAGGGATTTTAAATATGCATATTTTCCATATTGTCTCACCATACTCTGGAGATGCTCTCCATAAGCTGGTTTTAATTAGATTTGTGTTAAAGAGAGACTGCCTTTATCCTAGTTGAGCAAATAGATGTGTTGAATACTTTTAATAGCATTCTCTCGCTGCTCTAATTTTATGTGTAATTATTTATTCTCCTTTTCCAACTTATAAAAAGACAACCAAAACTAGCTTCAAGGAATAGAGACATGACACTGATGAGATTCTGATCTCACAGGTAATAGATGGAAATAAGCTACTGACCCCAGAAACACCTGAAGAGTGAATGAACTTAAGATGCCCACTTACCTAAAACTTAGCATCACCAATCAAATAATTTTCCTTCCAGTTAATTCCTCCATATGTGGGCAGGGCACTTTTTAGTAGACTTTTGCTTTAGGAAAAAAAAAATCTAGAACTTTTGTTTTGACTGGAAAGGATTGACATAATGAGGAAGAAAAGTCCTGCACTTGAATAGTTTTTGTTGCCATGAGGAAGTGTGAGCAGGTTAAAGACTTGTAAGGGCAGCAGATTCTTTTCTGTTCATTTTCTTGATGCATGGAAAAAGCTCTCAAGCAATGCAATTTTAGCTTCAACTCCACAGGTACCTGATATATCCCATCAATTTTTAACCTCTTGAATGTTATTTGTCCAGCCTGAACAGCTTAGGTTACATCACTATTTTCATATGTCCAGGAGTAGTTGACTAGGTTGAGCACATGTAGATTTCTGTGTATCTGTGAGTAAGCACATGTACATATTCTGGTGCTATAGAGTGGTTTTGGAGGAAAGAATCAAAGTATGTTGAACTGTATCATGGAAGAGACTTGAAGTATTTCTGTACAGATTTGTAATGTGCAGTCTGATTATTTTATAAATAAAGTATTTGCTGCAACGAGCAGAAATCCAGTGTAAGTGTGGTTTTGCATCATAGGTAGTACATTTACTGTCTAAAGCCACTGTTAGCCCAGCTACCTTCATCCTTCTCTGTGACCAGCTCTGTCTGTGCTTTTCTTTTATCAGAGTGCCATACAAAGACACATCTCACACTAAAAAAAAAAAAAAAATTGGTATGTATGGGGAAGTTCATACACTCCCAGTGTACCTTAAGTTAAGGAACAGTTAATTTTGTAACTTTGGAATTGAACAGATTTTTGTTCAGTCTATTGATTTTTTGGGTTTTTTGGGTTTTTTTTTTGCATAGTTAAGAAATTATCATCACATTTAGCCTGTGGATTCCACTGCTTCCTATTTCAAAATTGGATGTAATTGGTTAGGACAAGAGTAAGCTCATTCCACTTTCCAAGCCCTCATGTGAGCATAGGCTACTATCATTAAGAACATAATTTTCAATCTTTTTTAAGGAAAAATGGGTTTATTTTCCTTTCTGATTTGATTGCTAGGTGTTCACCTAATGAAGATCTGTAGAATCTACAGATTCAACTGTAATTGGGCATGACCCCAATTTTAATCACAGTTTGTAGGTTTTAACCATGGGAAAAATACCCCTTTCAGAAGTCTGATCTTCCTAGTAACTCTTAGAAATGACTTAACTTTAAGACTGTGTATTGTCTGTAACTGTCTGATCCTTGTCCTTGGGCCAAAGAGTGACAGCTTTTTTCATCCTGCTACTTCTTGGTTGTTAGAGTTAGGGTAGTAGGGTTAGGTTGAGGTTGGACTCAATCTTGAAGGTCTTTTCCAACCTGAGCAATTCTGTGATTCTGTGATTCTATTCTATAAGGTATAAAAGACACTTTACCACTTTCCTGTCCTAAATAAATATTCTCCCTATTATAAAAATTACTGTGTTCCCTGAAGTGTAAATACTGTACTCCTAGGACAGAGTTATTGGCACAGGTGATCGTGTTAGATGACGAAAAATGTAACTATTGGCTTGTGAGGACCTTGAGAGAAGCTGGTAGAGAGGCTGGATCTTACCCACACTGTTTTCTTCAGGATTATCATTAAGATTTTTTAATCTTCTCTGTAGAGTACTGGTCCTCCACAGTATAAGCCTTATTGAAATTAAACTTTATTCAACATCAAGGATGAGCATCTGGCAGAGAAGTTAGTTCAGCACTAACCTAAAAGTCTTCTGAATCTTTTCAGATTGAATGGTGTGTGCATACATATGTATGTAAAGCTAACAATTTTTTATTAATTTATAGCAAAATCCAAGGCTTCAAAATGCAGTATAAATAGTAATATATCTGTACTGCATTTTCTACCATTTCAGTGTAAGTACCATTGATTTAAAGTTTAAATGTACCTGTCAAGAAGGAACCAGTAAGCTGAAGTGAATTTATCTTTGCCCTGTATAACTTTTTTTTTTTTTTTTTTTTTTAATAAATACATGAATATTGAAAATACATCCTAAAAAATAATAAGGATTTAACAGGAGTGCCAGAAGGAAAATTAAAATCCTAGTATATTATTAGTAATAACAATCTGGAACATCCGCTATATTCCCCACTATCAATACAAGCTTGGGGAAGAGGCAATAGAGAGCAGCCCTGTAGAAAAGGACATGGGGGTGCTGGTAGATGAGAAGCTGGACATGAGCAGCCAGTGTGTGCTTGCAGCCCAGAAGGCCAATTGCATCCTG